>RBNI01007620.1:0-10132 GCA_003990745.1 Jimgerdemannia flammicorona | reverse complement strand
AGTGCAGCTGGGGTAGATCAGATTGCTAGGGCAATTTCGGAGTGAACTCCTTTGAGGAAGGTTGAATCCGCTATTTGTTCCTTGAGGTGGTCATCATAGCCAGCCAAGACAATCTGGTGGCAGATTCAGGTATAGAATGAGTTGGGATCTTCACTAAGTCTCTGGCAGATAGTATTGAGTTGAGAGCTTGCTTGATCTCTTCAGTATAATATGTTTTTCTGAGAAAGTCCTTCATGTTACCAAGTTTAACTGCATCAGTACCAGCAATGGTGGTTGCATTGAACTTGTCTCTGGCAGGTCCTCTGAGGCTGACTGGTAGAAGGGCCAATTGAGCATCCACACCAAGAGCTCGTACAGTAGCAAATTGTTCAAAGTCTTCAATAAAGGTCAGGATTGACTCTTCAGTAGTATATCCATATAATGTAGGGGGATGCATTTCCATCTTGTCTTGAATTCTTGCAGGGGTGACTCTTGTAGTCAGGGTAGTTGTTGTGGAGGTTGTTCATTTTTCAGCTTGAAAGTGAGGGATTTGTCTTGAATCACCAGCCAATGGGCACCAAGTTGTCATATAGTGGTCGCTGAGTCCTTCAAATATGCCAGATTCTCTTCAAGGTGTATCTCTTAGACTAACTCAAGTTGTTATAAGCAAGTTCTTATTGAAGTGCCTTCCCAAGGTCTTATAGTCCTCAAACTTCTTATCTTTAACTATCTTGTTATCTCTTAGATTGCTTGCAAGAAAGTGTGTGTAAGTGAAACTGGAACTGACTTTATTTCAGAGGAAATAAGATGGGTATTTATACAAAATATAATTCAATGGTTGCTAAGATATAAAGCTAAATATAAATTCTAATAACTAATACTACCAAGTTCCAGGGCTGGCATTATTTGGTATTACATCAAAATGCCAGTGCTGGAACAATTTCGTGTCACCTCAAAATACCAGTACTGGCATTATCCAGTGTTACATGAGAATACCAGTGCTGGCATTATCTGGTGTAATAAGGAACTTAGAGCAGAAAGTTCAGGACCATGGGGGCTTCTTCATCATCATCGCTGTCATCATCACTGAAGGAGATGAGATCCACGAATTCGTCATGCAGGTCACGTGTTTCGCGTACTTCGCATGCTTCGGGTATGTCACACGGGATGACGTCATCGATGACATCATCACGTTCGGCAGTGGCGGGAAAATCGGGAACAAGATCTAGAGCTCTCTAGTCTATGAGGTTCTCTTCCACAAAATAGGGGACAAATGTGGGATCTTGGGGAGATCTAACCTGGATGCTTGGGCCTTGGAATACTGAGATCAATCCTTGCAGGAATTGATCTGGGTTGTCTTGGAGGATGGGGTGCCAGAAGTCTTCTACTTCTTCGCTGTTGAGGGTAATAGTAGACTGGGCTTCTGTAGCCACCCTGGCTTCTAGTACATTGATATGGCAGGATGATAGGTCTCTGAAGTCCGAGACTCTAACATACTCCAAGTTGGGGATTGACCATGGTGCATGCCTGAAGATCTGATGGATCTTCTTAGCTGTCCTCATTTCACATATATCTATGGGAGTGGCATCTTGTAGCTCTTGGGTGCTGGCCTGTGGGAACTCCCGGTAGAGGAGATTTTCTATTTTGTACTCCTGCCACATTTGGAGGCATTCAGTAGCAATGGTGATCCTTGTTTCCATTTCACGGCGGTAGAGAATGAAGTGATAAGGGTCTGCAGTACCCAGGTAGACACTAGGAGTCCTTCTTGAGTGGGTCCTCATGGCTCTTCTGATGTCTTGGAACATCCTTTCTTTGACTGAGGTATCTTGGTGGTTCCTTGACCTTGATGTTTGGCAGGCAGCAGGCATTATGTTTGTGGTAAGTCTTTGAGCTATTTTGGGATTGGTGGTTCTTGTTGGTTGCTGCTACTGTGGTTCCTTGATCCTTCTTTTATATTCTTCAGAATGCTTGTACTGTGATCACAATGACTCACAGTTGGTCATCATTGCCTATCTCATATGCCATATAATCTTCTTATGCTCCGATCTGGTGGCTTGCAAGGAAAGGCTGTCTCCTGTGCTGATGTCATCATTCTGGGGTCAACGTTACAAGAGCTTAAAATATATAATTGCTAATAGATTATAAAGGAATTAATTATTAAAATAACATTTTATGAAGTAAAATTTCAAGATATAATAGGCTGATCAGATCTCATTAGTAGATAGTATTTCACACTAACCAAATTTCAGAAATCTCAAGATTATATTCTAGTAACATATTTTAAAGAAATTAAATCCTATTACTAAAATAATTAATATTATTATATAGTAGTTACTGAGTCCTTCAAATATGTCAGATTCTCTTCAAGGTATATCTCTTAGACTAACTCAAGTTTTTTGTAAGCAAGTTCTTATTAGAGTACCTTCTCAAGGTCTTATAGTTCTCAAACTTCTTATCTTTAAACTATCTTATTATCTCTTTAGATTGCTTGCAAAGAATTATGTATAAGTAAACTTGACTGAGAGGACTATATTATATATATTGTCATTGAGTCCTTCAAATATATCAGATTCTCTTCAAGGTATATCTCTTAGACTAACTACAAGTTTGTTATAAGTAAGTTCTTATTGGAGTGCCTTTCCAAGGTCTTATAGTCCTCAAACTTCTTATCTTTAAACTGTCTTGTTATCTCTTAGATTACTTGTAAGGAATTGAGAGTAAGTAAACTAAAACTGAGGGAACTATATTATATACATTGTCATATAGTGGATATTGAGTTCTTCAAATATATCAGATTCTCTTTAAGATGTAACTCTTAGACTAACCACAAGTTTGTTATAAGCAAGTTCTTATTAGAGTGCCTTCCCAAGGTCTTATAGTTCTCAAACTTCTTATCTTTAAACTGTCTTATTATCTCTTTAGATTGCTTACAAGGAATTGTATATAAGTGAACTTAACTGACTTTATTTCAAAGAAAATAAGAGAGGTATTTATACAAAATATAATTCAATGGTTGCTAAGATATAAAGCTAAATATAAATTCCAATAACCAAATAAAATACTGGAACACAGAAACCTGCCAAGTTCCAGTATCAGTACAGATGGTTGCACAGATTCAGGATGCTGGTATAATTTCAGTGATACAGGAAAAGGGTGCTGGAATAATTCTGAGTCACACAAGATCAGAATACCAGTGAAGGAATAGCTGTTACATAGGAAAAGAATACTGGCATAATTCAGTGTAACTAAGAGACTTAGAGTAGAATATTCAAGACCATGGGTGCTTCATCCTCATCATTGCTGAAGGAGATGAGATCTGTGAATATTTCATCACGCATTTCATGTATGTCACATGGGATGACATCATCGCTGATGATGTCATCACATTCAGCAGCAAGGCTCTCCAATCTATGAGGTTCTCTTCCACAAAATAAGGGACAAATGTGGGGTCTTGGGGAGGTCTTACCTGAATGCTTGGGTCTTAGAATACTGAGGTCAATCCTTGCAGGAATTGATCTGGATTGTCCTGGAGGATGGGATATCAGAAGTCTTCTACTTCATCATTGTTAAGAGTGATAGTGGACTGACAGATCTCTGAAGTCTGAGACTCTAATATACTCCAAGTTGGGGATCGACCATAGTGTATATCTAAAGATCTGATAAATCTTCTTAGCTATCCTTATTTTATATATATTCATGAGAGTGATATCTTATAGCTCTTGAGAGCTGGCTTGGGGAAATTTCCAGCAGAGGAGATTTCCTATTTTGTATTCTTGCCATATCTGGAGGCATTCAGTAGCAATGGTGATTTTTGTTTCCATCTTGTAACAGTAGAGGATATAATGATAAGGGTTACTAGTACTCAGGTTGAGGCTAGGAGTCCTTCTTATGCAGGTCTTCATGGCTCTTCTGATGTCTTGGAACATTCTTTCTTTGACTGAGGTTCCTTGGTGGTTCCTTGACCTTGAGGTTTGGCAAGCAGCAGATATTTTGTTTATAGTAAATCTTTGAGCTATTTTGGGATTAGTGGGTCTTATTGAGTTGCTGCTACTGTAGTTCTTTGATCCTTCTTTTATATTTCTCAAGATGCCTGTACTGTGGTCATAATGACTCATAGTTGGTCATCATTGCTCATCTTGTAGCCTGGGTGAGTTATGTCATATGATCTTTTTATACTCTGATCTGGTAACTTATAAGAAATTGCTGTCTCTTATACTAATATCATTATTCTGAGATCACTATTATATCTTCCTCCTGAATAAGAATCTTCTTAAATGTCCTTATTCATTGGTCTAGTTCTGAAAAATTTACTAATCCTATAACCTCTGACAGGGGGTCAAAAGGTGGTATTTATAGGCTGGTATCTTCTCTATATATTTTGGTGTAATGGTGAAGAGTTGCTCTCTTTATATAGAACAAGGGCCTGATTCTGATCTTGACCAATCAGTTGATAGTTCAAACTCCTCTGGCTTTGAAAGTCTCATAGATAAGTAGTTACTGGTACTGTATCTCTTAGAGAATGGTCCAGACAGATTGCCTACTGATCATGGGACATACTGTTATGATTCACAGACTAGAACCTCACAGGTGGTCATTACATTTTGCTTCTCTTATATATGTTCATGATACTTCTTGAGTCTGTTCTTGTATACCATAGTAGGCAGTATAGTCCCTGAGAGTTTTCTAAGCCAGAAGGTAGTTCTCTTGATATCTTGCATATAGAAGAGTCCTTCCCATTTGGGCTCCAGTTTTTGTAACCATGAGGCTTCTACCATATTTCAATACAATAGGACCTTTTCTCCAATTTGGATGGGTTCTAGGGTCTTGTGCATTCTTTCTTATCAGCACTTGTGACTTGATAATGTAATCTTCAGCCTTCTTTCTAATTTGGTATAGTCTCCAGATTTCTGAGTCAACCTATCTCCAAGTTAGATCTAGATTTATAGCTGAGGTTCTATTGGAATCTTCTTCTCCAAAGAGCAGTTCTCTTGGGATAAAGTGTGTACTCTGTGACTATATGTCTCATAGTACAGAGAGGGCAGTTGAGAGGTAGTTATTCCAATTCTTGTATATATCTGAGATCTTCACCAAGATATTCTTGAGGGTCTTGTTAGTTCTCTCTGTCTGTCCATTTCCTTGAGGGTGGTATGTGGTGGTCTTGATGTGCTGAATCTTATATTTCTGATATATTATCTTATAGAATCCATTCAAAAATTCTGTGCCACAGTCTGTAGTAATTTGTTTTGGTGTCTTGTAGTGGCAGATGATTTCTCAGTACAGGAAGTTAGCTATAGAGTTCTTGTAATACTTCTGCTTCTATCTATTTGGTAAAGAGGTCTATAATAACTATAATGTGGTTGTTTCCTAATAGTGTTACTGGTAGTGGCCCAATGATATTCATTGTAATGTGGTAGAAGGAGATAGGCTCAATTCTTGATGATCCAGGTATCTGGTCTTATTGATCTTGTTTCTGTTTTTGATACTTATCACACCCTTTGACAAATTGGTACAGATATTCTTCTATCTTGAGCCACTACATAGTTCTTCTTGCCTTATTATATATGTTGATTTCTCCTAAGTATCCTTGTTTATGTACTTTCTTCATTACTAGATACTTCTTGTATTTGGGTATTATAAGCTTTCTTCCTTTTCTGAGTATAGTGTTGTCTAGTTCAAACTGTTTCTAAGTCTAGTTGATGATGGTGATTGTCCAGGGTTCAAGGTGGTTGGGCATCTTCTGCTGCTCAAGGTAGCTGATTAATCTATAGTATAACTCCTTATTCATGTTGAATAGTCTTGATGGGAGTGTTTCAGAGTGTTCTTGAGAGTGCATCAGCATTGGCATTGGTTCTTCCTAGGTAGTGCTTGATAGTACAGTCATATTCTTGCAGCCTGTAGATCCATCTGGCATATATTCCTTTGGGGTTCAGAGTGTGGAATAGCCAGGCAAGAGCTGAATGGTCTGTTTGGATAGTGAAGTGTTTCCTGGCTAGATAGTAGTGGAACTTGTCTACTGCCCAAACTATTGCTAAGCATTCAAGCTTACATGACTTGTATTTCTATTCTACTCCATAGATATCTTGGCTTGCATAAGAGATAACATATTCATGTCCATATTTCTTCTGAGCTAAGACTGCTCTAAGTTCTATAATACTTGTATCTATCTGCAGGATAAACTCTAGGTTCCAATCTGATCTTCTGAGGATGGGTGCTTGGGTCAAGTTCATTGAAGGTTTTTTGGCATTTCTTGGTCCATTCAAATTTAGTCTCCTTCTTCAGTAGCTCATAGATAGGTATAGTATCCTTTGATGAATCTTCTGTAGTAGGAGGCCAGTCCAAGGAAGACATGGACTTCTGTAGTTGTTCTGGGTCTTGGGTAGACTGCAATAGCCTCAATCTTCATGGGGTCTGTGTGGATTCTGGTCTGGTTGATGAGATATTCTAGGTAGGCAATTTCCTGAGCTGCAAACTTGTACTTCTTGGGCTTGATGTAGAGACCATGCTCTTTGAGCTTCTTGAGGATTAACTGTATATAGTTGACATATTCCCATATAGTGTTGCTGAAGATGATCACATTATCAATATAGACAAAGAGCCATTTTCCAATCTCATTGCTGAAGACTCTGTTCATCATTTGCTGAAAACTTACTAGGGCATTGCATATTCCAAATAGTATTCACAGGTAGATATAGGTGGTATCAGGTGTGATAAAGACTGATTTCTCACTGGCATCTTGAGTGAGACCAATCTGATGGAAGCCTGAGAACAGATCCAAGGTGGTGTAGTATTTGGCTTCACTTCTAAGGGTGTTGAGGATTTTTTGAATATTTGGCAAGGGCTGCCTATCCTTCTTAGTGATTGCATTGAGCTTTCTGTAGTCAATACAGAGTCTTAGAGCAAACTCTTCAGGCTTGCCTCCTTTCTTTGGGATGAGGACAATGGGTGAAGCCCAGGGACTAATAGCTTACTTGATAATTCTGGCTTCTTCTATTTCCTTGAGTTCTGCTCACAGCCATTCTCTATAGACAGGTGGTATAGATCTGGCTTTCTGGTAGATGGGCTTGATATTGCTGGTGTCAACTTCATAGTAGTACTTGGGTTCTTGATTGTGGATATCCCTGAAGTCTTTAGCAAGTACTTCTTCATTCTGATACAGGATCTTGAGAAGTTGTTCTTCCAGGGGAAAACTTTCTCCAATGGTATATATGTGCTTGTTTTGGTCCTTATCTTTCTTGTGCTCAAGTTTGGTAATCTGGATAGCAGCATAAGCTCCTCTTTCAGTAGATCCAAAGCCTTGTTCTCCTTTCTTGGTCTTGATGAGTTCAATGACTTTAGTGATCTTGGGCTTCTTGATTTTGTGGATCAGCATCTGGCCAATCCTGTCATGCTTCTTGACTTTGAATGGGGTGGTGGGGTTGTGATTCCTAACTATAAGAAAGATCTCACCAGTGTAATTAGGGTCAATTACTCATCCTTCAACTGAGATTTTACTTTTGGTCAGACTGCTCCTGGTCTTGATAATTCTGGCATAGTTCTCTGGTAACTTGACTCCAATTCCAGTACCAAGTTGAGTGGTAGTCTGTGGTTCGAGAGTAGCATCTTGAATACTGGTAAGGTCCATTCTTATAACTTCTTTAGTCTTATATTCTGGGATCTTAGCTTTGGGGTGAAACTTCTTGACCTTGAGGGTGATGTCTGGTTCTTGTTCCTCCTCATCATCACTATCAGCTTGCAGCTCTAGGGGCTGGTCATCTTCTTCAGCTTTCCTTTTTACTTCAGCAGCTTCTTGCTCATGCTTCTGTTGGCAGATTTTCCTGACTTCACTGATACAGGACCAGCAGTTATTCAGGTGTTCAGAGCAGTACATTCTAGTACCATGGGGGCATCTTTCTTAAGGGATATAGCTATTGATGATCTTGTTGTACCACTGCTCATCTGTGAGCTTGAGTGTCTTATTCTTATTCTTGTTCTTATTTACTAAGTGCATGAAGACTTCTATGTTCTCTTCATCTCCTTCCTCCATATCTGGTAGAACTTCTTTATGGACATTGATAGAGACTTGTACCTTCTTTCTCTATAGTTGATCTGCATCTTCTGGGCATTGAGGTCAATGATGGCCTTGGTCTTATGAAGTCATTGGTTGCCAATGAGAATGTCATAGTTGGTGGCACTTATAACAATCACATCTACAGGGATAGTAGCTCCTCTTATCTTGATGGGGACTTCTCAGATTTTGTCAAGGGGGGTAGCTTATATACTATCTGCTGTAAAATAGACCATCTTAGTGGACTCTTCAATGTCACAGCCTAGGTAGTCAATTGTCTTCTTGCTCATAAGGCATCCTCCAGCACTAGTATCAATGATGGCATCAAAGATACAATCTTCAATCTGACATAGAGTATAGGCTGATATCTTGTGCTGGTCTTCAGATTCTTCACCTGAGTCTTCAGATTCTTCTTGTACATTATGAGCTTCTACAATCTTATACTCTTGATTCTTAGCAGTAGTTGCAAGTCCTACTCTCAGCTACTGTCTGAAGGCAGGGACTTTGGCTAGTTGTTCAAAAGTAGCATTGACCTTCTGTTTCTTGAGATCCTTGTAGATATCATACTGGTGAATCTTGGTCTTATGTAGCTTCTGTTCCTTCTTGCTTTCACTTTCTCCTAAGACTGGAGTAGTATCTTCAATGATTTGGCAGGCAGCTTCATTTAACTCCATATCTTGATCAATCTTCTCAGGTTGGGTCTTGCTTTGAATAGTGATAGCTGGGGTCTTCTTCAGTCTTCCAACTAGCTTGCTATTGCTCTTCTTATCATAGAGCTTGGACCAGGTTCTGGCACCTTCAGTAGCAGGGTTGAATTTGAGCTCTTCATAGTGTTCTTCATTATCAGTATTACTAATCTCCTTAATGATTACTGCATTGATTTGTTCTCTAGTTCTGGTAGCATTACTTGGTTGGATTTTGTACTTATTTCAGTCATGCAACTCTTTGTATAGTAGCCTTCTTCTCAATATCTGTAGTATGTGATATTATGTTCTTCTGTAGCAGCTGCAAATCTCTGTACTGGTCTCCTGATAGTGCTTCAGACTTCTTTAATAACATCACTAAGGTGTGCAGTCATCTCAGCAAACTGCTTGGTAAGTTCCTCCACTGGGTCAGATTTGGCTGCCTTGGGGGTAGGTGGGGATAGTTGTCTGTTTACAACTGTGGTAGATATGATACTAGTTGGCTTTGATGGCTCTATCTTGATGCTAGTTATTTTCTCTATTGAGTGTTTGGCAGAGTGTCTGGTAGTCCAATATCTCTATACAAAGACCACTTTCTGATCAAGGATCAGTGTAGCTGGGGTAGATTGGATTGCTAGGGAAATTTCAGGGTGAACTCCTTTGAGGAAGGTTGAATCTACTATTTGTTCCTTGAGGTGATCATTAGAGTTAGCCAAGATAATCTGGTGGCAGATTTGGATATAGAATGAGTTGAGATCTTCACTGAGTCTCTAGCAGATAGTATTGAGTTGATTCTTGAGAGCTTACTTGATCTCTTCAGTATAGTATATAGTTCTGAGAAAGGTCTTCATGTTGGCAAGTCTTGCTGTACCAGTATCAGTAATGGTAGCTATATTAAACTTATCTCTGACAGGTCCTCTGAGACTGACTGATAGAAGGGTCAATTGTGTATCTACATTGAGAGCTTGTACAGAAGTAAATTGTTCAAAGTTTTCAATGAAGGTCAGGATTGACTCTTCAGTAGTATATCTATAGAATATGGGGGGATGCATTTTCAACTTATCTTGAATTCTTGCAGAGGTGACTCTTATAGTCAGAGTAATTATTGTAGTGGTTATTTGTTTTTCAGCTTGAAAGTGAGGGATTCATCTTGAATCACTAGCCAATGGGCACCAAGTTGTCATGTAGTGGTTGCTGAGTTCTTCAAATACATCAGATTCTCTTCAAGATATATCTCTTTTTTTTTTTTTTTTTTTTTTTTTTTTTTTTTTTTTTTTTTTTTTTTTTTTTTTTTTATAGTTACTTGGACTCTATTCCTTTATTAATACCCATCTATCCCATATAAATACAGTGATCCCAACCCCCTATCTGATCCCCCTAGGGGGCTCCCCCCCCCCTACTCCTTCCTAATAAAATTTTTTTTTGT
>RBNI01007619.1:0-10132 GCA_003990745.1 Jimgerdemannia flammicorona | reverse complement strand
CCACTCTTCTCTACAATCCTCCTTACTAGACCTTTACATCTCCCCCCCTTGGAGCCCCAACCAATCCACCATGCCTTGAAGAGCTCAAGCATCAGCTCCTCCCACCTCACTACCCTCAGTCTCACCAGCCTCTGGAGGCCCTCCTCAAAGACACTCTGCCAATGTTCTGTGAGCCCCACCCATATTGCAGTGGCCCAACCAACAGTCAGCCACTCATTCCCCACCCCCCCCATCAGCCTCGACTGCAGTGCTGCCCACTGCCCCCCCACCTCAGGGTCAGGTGCCGACACTCCCAACCTCTCCCCAACTACCCTCCAAAAGTTTTCCATACTCTCGCACTCTCCCAGCCAATGCTCAGGAGTCTGCACCACTCTGCCCTCCTGCCCTACATTATGACACTCCTCACAATCAAAGACCCCGCCATCCACCAGATGACCAGTCCTAAAATTGAGCATCACATTTCTACACAACAGTCTCCACCATGTTATCCAGAGTTTTGGCAGTAGCCACCTTGACACAACCTTGATCCAAGACCAGATGCCTGCCCAGTCCCATCTCTCTCCAATTCCAGCTGCTTGCCAGGTCTCCAGCCAAAGGTCCTGCCCCAGACCCTTAAGGCACTCCATACCCTCCTCTAAGCGGAAGTCCTCAGCCAGATTCCCTCCCAACAAGAGTCTGTCCCACCTCTACATTGCCAGGCCCCAGTCCTCATCCCCTTCAGTACCTCGCCAACGGATCCCAATGTGGTGGGCCCCATCTACCACTCCCCACCAGAATCCTTTGTATCGCATCCTCTGGCTACTATCCAAGGCCACCAAGGACAGTAGATCACCTGAGCCACCCCATGGCGACACCCTTGCCTCCCACAAATGCTGCATAAGGGGCACCCATTCTCCTCCTCTCAACTCACTGGCCCTCTTCATCCACCATGCCCTCAAGCAGAGTAGCCGCTTGGGGAAGTCCACTAGGCCAAGTCCTCCACAATCCACAGGAAGTGCTAGTACCTCCCAGCCAATCTGACTCTGGCATCCAGCCCAGAGCCAAGAGCAGGCCATCTTGAGAAGCTTTTTAACCACCCACTTAGGGAAGTCCAAATGGTAGCCCAGATACCAAAGCTTCGGCATCCAATACACATTCAGAACAGTTACCCTTCCCGCCAGCGACACCTGTCTACTACCCCAACTTGTCAGTACTTTCCCCCATTCTACCAGCTTGCCCTCCCACCACTCCTTGGGAAGTAAAGAGCCATACACTGAGAAATAGATACCCAAGTACCGTACCACTCCTTCAGCCAGGACAATTGTTCCAATGACATCCCCCCCTATGACTCCTTCCCCAAGGACCATTGTCTCACACTTGTGCCAGTTGAGTTTCACTCCAGCGTATCTCTTATACCACTCAACTGTCTCCTTGAGCATGGCCACATCTGCCACTGAGCCCAATCCAACCACCATATCATCTACAAAGGCCCCCACCTTCCAATTGATGCCCAAGATATTCAGTCCACCAACTCTGCGCCGTATCTGATCCAACAACGGCTCCAGGGCGAAGGTGTAGAGGATAGGTGACAGCGGATCCCCCTGAGGCACCCCCCTCCCCAAGGGGAAGGAAGCCCCCCTGTGACCATTTGCCAAAATCACAGCCCTACTCCCTTCCAGTAGCCTAATAAGGGACCGACACATGCCCACTGGTACCCCAATATGCTCCAGTACCTTCTCTAACCATACTCTCTGAACCCTATCATAGGCCTTCTCCTGGTCCAGGAACACCAAGCAGCTATCCAAACCTGCAGCCCTAGCACCTTCAATGACACCGTGAACCTATGCCGTGCCATCTCGGATTAGTTGGCCCCCAACAAAGCCTCTCTGCTCCTTCTCTAGCACCTGTTGGGCCACCCCCTATAGTCTCGCCACCAGGATTTTGGTGACCAACTTGTGGTCCATATCCAGCAGCATAATTGACCTCCAATTCTTCCAGTCCTCCTTATGCCCTTTGTCCTTATACAGCAGGGATACCAGCCCCAACTGCTGCCCTCCAATCCACTCCCCATTACTGATGACTGCATCACACATCAGTGACATCTCCTCCAGAGCCTCTTCTATGGATGCCATACGTTTCCAAAAGTCCCAAGGCAAACCATCCTCCCCAGGCACCGTTCCCAGGATCATTGATGCCAAAACTCGAAGGATCTCCTCTCCCAAAACTGGTTGGCCAAGATCTCCCAACTCTGCTGCAGGATTCGAGTGCCACTCTTCTAGATGCTGCTCAATGTCCTGCACCACCTCCCCTCCCTCCTCTTCACTCCAGAGATTACTCCAGCAGGCGCTCAGTTGGCCCAGGATCCCCTGCACACCTAATACCATCTCTCCCTCATCATTAAGGACTCCTTCCCACCAGTGTCTTGCTCCCCTAGCATGAAGAAGATGGGACAAAAACCTTGTGGGCCTTTCTCCTTCTTCCAATCCCTGCCACCGTAACCTTGCTGCCATAGCTTGAGCCTGTATCGCTTCCTCCTCCCTCAACAGATCCTGCAGTTCCACCACTTCCAGCTTAGCCCACTTAGCCTTCCAGTCCAATAACTCCTTCTCCTCCAGTAACCCAGCCCAATTCAGGAGTAATCTTTCTAGTCTCCTAGATGCCCATTGGACCCGTCTCCTCCGCTGAGCACCTCTCTCCTTCCCCACTTCCCCCCAGTACCTCTGAGCTTCGGATTTCAATCGATGCCACCTATCTCCAATCCTCATCCCGGCATGCCTCCAATTATTAATCTTAGTTCATACTGCTACCACCCACTCATTCCACAGGTCCATCTCATCCAGCAATGAAGAGTTCAGATGCTAATGTCCTGGCCCCTCTCCACTCCCTCCAAACCTCCCACCTCCCCAAATACCCCAGTGATCTGATCAAGGGCACCACTCGACCTCCATTGTCTCCTAAACTGTATTGCCCCAACACTCAGCAGTCAGAATCCAATCAATCCTAGTACCAAGTCCTCCCACGCAGTGAGTATACAGACATCGATCCCCATCCTGAAGTCACTTGGCATCTACCAGTGAGCTGAGTCTTTCCACCTCTTCCCATTCCTCCAATCCCCCACTCCTTCCTGCCATACCCCGTCTCCCATCAGTTCTGTCCAGTCTACTCTCCTGTACCATATTAAAATCACCTCCCAGACAATCCACCCCAGCCTCCACCAAGAGCCCAGAGTCCCGCAGATCTCCAATCCATGCCACTCGGGTCCCCCTTTCAGCCAGGCAGTAACAAGATCCCACCATAATTGAGTTCCATCCAGGCCTCTGCCACGTCCCCCACACTAATCTACTACCCCAATGTCCAGTGTCCGCAATATCCCCTTTCCCCTTCCTAACCAGGATTCCCACTTTACCCTGCCAAACTGCCTCTCCACCCCACTCTCTTATCCATTCCAGTACATCTTCCTCCCCCTCACACCATATATCCTGAAGTAAGAAGAGATCTGCCTCCAGTTTCTTCAGCCATCCAAAAATCATACGTCACCTCCCAGTCCCTCTAAGCCCATTGACATTCATAGAAAAAATGTTGGTTGTACTATTCATAGCGAAATATTTGATATTGTTGCTTTCCCACATCTACAGTTCCATGCTCACTTCCTCTCCAGCCAGATCCAGGTTCCGTTCTGCCGCAATCTCATCCTCCACATTCTGCTGTTCTTCTAGAGCTGCCAACAATTCCGCACAGTCCTCACCATCCACTATCTCCATTGATGCCTGGTGCTCCTCGCACACCACCTGCCACTTTTCCAGTCCCTTCCGTGGCCCCCACAGATAAGCTGCCCTCTCATTAGCAATACCCAAGAGCATTGCCTCCCTTGCCTCTGTGACCTCATACTCCTCCGCCTCCAAAAGTGCTGCCATCATCTCATCTCTCAACTTCCTCATGACCTCCTCTCCTCGCAACACTCGCCCCCAGAATTCCTCACTGATCACCCAGAAGTCAATCTCTCCCAGTTCCTCAGCTGCCACATTCTGCAGTGCCCTCAACAGCCACTTCTCCCCCCCAACTACCTCTGCTACCTGTGCCAAATCTGCCTCTCCTTCCTTCCTCTCCTCAGTTCGTACAGACTCATCTCAACCATCCTCTGACACATCCTCCAACTCTCCTTCTCCCACCTTGGGAACACCATACTGGATCTGATTATCTTCCACCATCACCATGTCCACTACAGCCTCCTCCTGTCCCTGTCCCCCACTCTCCTTTGTCTTTCCCCCTTGCTGCTCCACTTCCGCCCAGATGCTGGCACTCGCTCCCGTGCCCTCCTTTGTTGCCCTGGCCCTTCGACCCCCATTCAAACTGGCCAACAAATCCTTCTGCAGCTGCCTCTCCTTCGCCTTCTCCCAAAGCACCTTGTCCATTCGCACCTTTTTGCCCTCGATCACCTCCACTACCGTCCTAGCCTCGTAAGCCCTCCAAGCCCTTTGCCTCCTCTCCACGGCCCCAGCTAGGTCCTCAAGCGCCTCCAGTAGGTCCTCCTCCTCTTCCTCTGACCCCTTCACCCTCAAGACCTTGCACTCCACCAGGCCCCACTTCAACACCACTGACCAATCCCTAGCCTTCCCTGTATTCTCTATCCCAAACAGCCTCAACCAGACGTCCACATTGCCTGTCCTGAGCTCAGTCCCCTCCCATACCCTGAACCCAATGTTGACCACTCACCATACTCCTTCACCACATCCGTGACCAGCCTCCTCGCCTCCTCCTTCTTCACTGTTGGCAAGTCTACAATCACCAGATGAACCACTTGGGGATCCCAATGCATACACCTTGCCATTGGCACTGAAATCCCTCCAATCACCACACCCTTCTCCACTGTCTCCAGTAGTAAACCCTTCTCTTCAAACCCCACCTCGACTGCCTCCAGCTTCTTCAAAAACTTAACCAAGGCTGCTCCTTTCACCTCACTAGCCAGCAGCCCCAGCACCATCTTTGCCGTCACTGCCAAGCTACAGAGCACAGCGTGACAGCGAATTCTGATCAGGATTTTTTGAGTAACGGGGCCACCACTAAGCCCGTCACACCATCAGCCAGTCTCTGGGTCTCGCGCCGCTCCCCTGTCCAGGTCCCCCATCAGCCATCACATCTGGATTTTTTTCCAGATTGCCCATGACACTGCCATCGACAGTCACCACCTCAGCCACTACACCTCCAGCCCCACTATGCTGACCCCCCAGTGGAGAGGCCTCCTTACTACTCGAGGTAACAGCCACCTTCCCCAGCTCCAGCCAGCCATCCAGTCCAGTCACCTGCTTCCCCATCCTGACCTTATCTGCAAAGGTCATCCTCTCCCCCATGTGGCCTTGCACCTCCTCTGCCACCACCTCCAGCCCCACGTCCCCTTATCGAAGCACTTGGTATGCCAAGATCAGCACCTCGACCCCCCCCCCACATATTGCCAGTCAAAGGCACTGGGGCTCCCCTGCCCAGTATGCTCACCAGAATGTGTGTTGCTCACCATCTTGATAGCACCAATACTTGAAGACATCGTTGAAAAGTGTTGTCTGAGTCTTGTGTCACCCGAATGGTACTGGTGAAAGATGACTAAGAAGGATGTTAGTAAGGAACCCTATAAGAGACTACCAAGACTCAAGAAGAACTTAATGGAGAAATAGATAGAGACTACTACAGAAAGCTAAGCTGAAGAAATAGATCAAGATATAGAGCTTGAGCAAGTAGTTCAAGATATTGTCTGAGGAACTACTTTAGTTCCAGCCAGTAAAGGAGAAATGGAAAAGAAGCTTCACAAAACTAAGACCTTCAAGTATGATATCTTCAAGGATTTTAGCCAATGCAACCTTTGGCCAGCTGGTGGAAATTCTTACATTCAGATACCAAATGAGATATAGACTTGCTGAGTAAACTAAGGAGCAAGATTGGAAGATAACTGAGACCAATAATGTTTAAGAAAACTCAGGAGAAGAAGTGAAGATAATCACAAGACCTCTGCCTATATAATCTGTCAAATTGAAGATAGAATCTTTAAGGTCATTATTGATATTAGAGCAGGAGGATGTCTTCTCAGCAAGAAGGCAGAAGAGCATCTAGGTTGAGAGGTTGAAGAAGCAATTAAGTTAATATTTGTCACAGCAGATAGTATAAGAGCCACACCTCTCAGAAAGATTTAAGATGTTCCAATTAAGTTTGGAGGAGCAACCATCTTACTAGATATCATTATAACCAATATATCCAACTATGACATCCTTATCAGTAACCAATGGCTTTATAAAGCAAGGACAATAATTGACCTAATGCCAAGAAGATATAGATTGTCTACTGAGGACAAAAGATACAAATTTCTATCAATGTCAACAAAGAAGTACTTTCTGA
The DNA here is from genome assembly GCA_003990745.1 of Jimgerdemannia flammicorona. Classification (NCBI taxonomy): domain Eukaryota; kingdom Fungi; phylum Mucoromycota; class Endogonomycetes; order Endogonales; family Endogonaceae; genus Jimgerdemannia; species Jimgerdemannia flammicorona. Next base: position 3,772 of record RBNI01007619.1, on the reverse strand, counting down.
AATAGAGGAAAAAGAAAGCAAAAAAGAAGAGACCTATATAGTGACTACTTAGAAAAAGAAAAAGAAAGTCAGATGGATCAGTGAAGAAGACTGATATAAGAGAATCATTGAAGGATATATATCACAAGAAGTCTGCCTCTACAGAATCAAGATGTACTATATGAAGTATATTAATAATTACTATCAGTATACTAGTACATTAAGATCTACCATAAAAAAAGACAAAAGACTCTTAAGAAATAGATAAGAGAAGAGAAGAAGAAGGAAGAGAATGATGAACCACCAGTCCTTCTGAAGACAATGATGGTGAAGAGGAGATCAAGGTCAAGATTCAGAAAATCTACTCTGATATAGTCCTATCTGAATACAAGTCAGAGAATATAGCTGAAATAGATATTACTATAGTAGAAAAAACCATACTCAAGCCCCAGATGATGACCCTACTTGCAACTAGTCTGGAGATAACTATTCCAAAAGACTGTGTTAGAATTCTTAAGTCAAGAAATAGCCTTGTCAAGATTGAGTTTATTATCAAAGGAGGAATTATAAATTCAGATTATATTAGAGTAATATTAATCATTACTAGAAATCACAACCCTATAATTCCATTTTCAATCAAGAAAAAGGACTAACTGGTATAGATATTAATCTTCCCAATTCTTCAGCCAAAGATCATGGAAGTTGTGAAGTTGAAGAAATAGAGAGAGGAGAGGAAGGAAGGGATTGAGACCCATAAGAAGAGAGTATTCACTAGTATAAAGATTACCAAACTGGATCACAAGAAGGAGGAAACTTCAAACTGGTATAGATATACTATTGGAAATAAATTCCTACTTTAGAAGGAACTCAAGAAAATACTATACGAATTCAAGAATGTTCTGGCCACAGATTTCAAGAACATTAAAGAAAAGATCCCACACTACTATTATGATATAGATACTGAGGATACTATACCAATATAACAAAAAGCAAGGCCAATTTCTCCAGCCTACTTAAATAGCTCAGAGAAGAGATCAAGCAGATGAAAGAAATCAGTATCATTAAAGAAGCCAGTAGTTCTTGGGCTTCACCAGTTATACTGACTCTTAAGAAAAAAAGAAAACTAGGAGAATTTGTCCCAAGCTCTGTACTGATTACAAGAAGCTCAACTTGGCTACTAAGTAGGATTTCCAACTACTGCCCCTCATCAGTGACAGTGACTCTGAGAGATAAAGTACACTATTACAGCACTTTGGATTTATATTCAGGATTCTATCAAATCAGTCTCACAGAAGTAAAGTCAGTCATTATCACTCCAGAGAGAATCTATGTCAATTTATGAATATTATTCAGAATGTACAATATACCAGCAAGCTTCTAACAAATGATAAATAAAATCTTCTGCTATAATATAGAAAGATAGATGATGGTTTAGGTGGATGATGTTATTATCTATAGTAAAACAGCTGAAGAACATCTGTAGTACATTCAGCAGATTATGGAGAAGCTAAGGAAGTATGGTCTATATATCAAGCCTATGAAGTACAAGTTTGCAGAAATCGAGATCTCCTACCTTAGTCATATCATCAACTGAGATAAAATACACACAGACCATTTCAAGATTCAAGCAGTAGCAGCATATCCAAAGCCCACCACTATTACTGAAGCCCAAGTCTTCATGGGACTTACCTCATACTACTATATATTTGTCAAAGGATTCTCCAATATTGCAGGCCCAATCTATAAACTCAATGAGAAGGATATCAAGTTTCAATAGACTGACAGGCAATAAAAAGTATATGATGAACTCAAGATCAGACTGACCCAAGTATCTATCCTCAGAAGACCTGATTGGATTCAAGAATTCATCCTGCAGACAGATATAGGTACATAAGGACTAGGAGTAGTCCTGGCCTAGAAGAAAGACAAAGTAGAGTATATTATTACATATCTTAGATGAGGAACCTGAGGAGCTATAAAGGAATATAAATCCTATAAGTAAGAATATCTTGCAGTCATCTGGGCTTTAGAAAAGTTCCACTACTACCTCACTAGAAGATACTTCACCATTCAGATAGATCATTCAGCCCTCATTTGACTACTGAATACTGGGCAACCCAAAGAAATCTATGCCAGATAAATTATGAAGTTGCAGGCATATGATATAACCATGATGCACTGCTCTGGAAGAACTGATACTAATGCAGATACCCTCTCATAGATATTTCAAAGAACCCCTTACCTATAAATTAATAATGAATAAAGAGCTTTATAATAGAATTATGTATACTTACTGAGATAGGGAAAGATGCCCCAACATCTGAAAGAATGAACACAAATGTTTATCAATAGGTCATAGAAACAATTTGAAACTGACAGAGAAACATTGAAGAAAAAAAAGCTACTAGTTATATCTGAGCATAAGAAAGAGTAAGCAATGAAATCAGTATATAAACTTAGTTATCTAGGAGGAATAAATACTTATGAAAAAGCAAGAAGAACAATGCAGTAGCCAGAAATAGAGGAAGATATCAGATGATTTGTTAAGACCTGTGACAAATACCAAAAACAGAAATAAGATCAATAAAATCAGACCCCAGGATCAGCACACATAGAACCAATACTCTTTGTCCTATAGCTATAGATATAATCAGTCCTCTACTCTTGACTTTGACTGACAACAGATACATCATTATCATTGTAGACCTTTTTATAAAATGGAAAAAGGCAGAATCTCTCAAAGAAGCCAATATATAGTTAATTACTAATTTCTTCTACAAAAATATCATCTGATAATTCAAGACTCTATTGTAAGTAACTACAGACAGGAACAGAATTTGTGAACCAGTTCTTTGAGATTCTCTACAAGAAGTACAAAATCCAGCACATTTGAACTATAGTCTATCACTCTCAGAGAAATAGATAAGTAGAAAGAACTAACAAAATCCTCAAGAATATCATCACTAAGATCTATAATAACTATGAAAACTGAGACTACTATCTGCTAATGGCATTATCTGCTCCTCAGAATATCTGATCACAAAGTATCTATTTTATCTCTTGAGAAATACTGCTTAGAGAAGAAAGTTCTTAGTGAACTCTATTGTCCAATAAGGATCTTATATAGAAATATATAGATATAGAGATATATATAGAGACTACATCAAATCAGAAAAAAGGCTGAGGAATACAAAACTAAAATATAGATACTATAATGGAATAATGCAGAAAAGATTCATAAGCCTCTGGAGATTATCAAGTTAGGAGACAAAGTCCTATAGTAGAAGCTTTATGGTTATAAAAACTGGAGCCTAAGTGGGAAGGGCCTTATCTTATACAAGATATAAAAGAAACTACCATTTGGTTATAAAAACTCTCAGATACAATTATCTCTACCACTATTTACTAAAACTAACTAAAGAAGTATTATGGCTAATTAATGAAGTACTATTATAGCCCTTAAGATCACAAGTGCTGCACAATGAGCTATAGAAAGGCAATGGTATACCACTGAGCCACCTGCAATAAGGAAATCCTTCAATAGTATCCAGAGCATAGTTGTAAGAGGGCTGCTTTTTAGGGTAACCGTTACGTAGTTCTGGAAGGGTTTTCTGGGAGTTCTAGATATTCTGGAAGACCGTTTTCTTATGGTCAAGATCAATTTCATATGGAGTACGTCCTCTACGCTTATTGATTTCAAGATCGGGTTGACGTCTCAACCAAAGTCCTTTTTCGGACTAGTTCTGGATGTTCAGGATTTTCCGTATTTCAGGAAGTTCAAGAAACTAAGGCC
>RBNI01007618.1:0-10133 GCA_003990745.1 Jimgerdemannia flammicorona | reverse complement strand
ATAACTATAAAAAAAAAAAAATAAAAAAAAAAATAAGATACATAGTGGCTCTACTACAAATATAATAAAGCATATAAAAGCTCAATATTCAGATAAAATAGAATTGAATATAATATCAAGTAAAATTGATATTCTAGCTATAATAAGTAGATGATCTTTCTCTTATTTTAGTATAGATTCAAAAATATATATTTTACACCTCTTAAGTTTTTTCTTCTTTTTTTCTGAAAAACAATTTAGCAATATTCTATATCAGAGTTTCGAAATCAACTTGTTCATTAGATTATATATGAAGACCAATCATTTACAGCTATTGAGAGTGCTTCATTATGAAGTCTTTTAGCCTAATTTATATACTCTAAGTACTGATACTATTTATAATGATATTATGGAGACCTATAAAAAAGAGTATAATAATCTCTATTAAAAACTTCAGATAAAAAGTATTCAGATTGTTATCAGTAATATTAGAGATATTATTGAATCAAATATAGTTGCTAACTATATTTTAAATTTTACTACAGAGTATGGCAGATAAAATTTCATTTATAATTTCAAGTAGCTAAGATAACCTTTATGAAGAGAGTCTATCCAGAAATAGCCATAGCCATCTGCTTATTACCAATAGTCCTAGACTTGATATAAAAGATCACCTATGTCTAGTAATACTAGATAGTCAGACATCTATAAGACCATATAATAAAAAGAGTCACTGGAGTTAGAATCAAAGCACTCAAGATAACTAGTATAATCTTCACCATAGTGATCAATTGAAATACACCTCAATCAAGAGCTACTGAGTAGCAAAGAAATAGTAATCCTATGGAGGAGCTGGCTAAGAAGTTTGCTGAAATGACTGCCTATCTAGAAGATATAATAAAAGAAAAGAAGAAATTTCCATCTAGTTTAGAAGTTTGTCACTACCTCAGATAAGAAGAGAGATATCTGCTATACTTGTAGAGAAGAAGATCACTACTTATATAAATATATGAGTAAAACTAAGTACATACAAGGTACAGCTAAGCAATACTACTCAGAATAGAGAACAGGCCAACACTATTACCTTTAGAAATTGGAAAATCTGATAAAAAAGAATAAGAGGCCTACTCTATACAGACCACTAAGAAGGATGTTTATAAGAAACCCTACAAGAGACCACTAAAGAGACCCAAGATGAATCCAGTGGAGAAATAGATAGAAACTACTATAGAAAGCCAAGCTGAAGAAATAGATCAAGATATGGAGCTTGAGCAAGCAGTTTAGGATATTATCTAAAAAACTACTCCAGTCCCAGCTAGTAAAGAAGGAAAGAAAAAGAAGCTTTATAAAATCAAGACCTTCAAGTATAATATTTCAAAGACCTTAGCTAATAAAAGATCAATACAACTTTTGGCTAACTAGTAGAAATCTCTATATTTAGATAGCAAATGAGATATGAACTTGCTGAGATAACTAAGAAGTAAGGTTGGAAGATAACTAAGGCCAATAATGTTCAAGAAGACTCAGGAGAAAAAAGTGAAGATATGTAATTACAAGATCTCTACTTATGTAATCTATCAAATTAAAGATAGAATCTTCAAGACTATTATTAACACTAGAGCAGGAGAATACCTTCTCAATAAGAAGGCAGCAGACTGTCTAGGTTGGGAGGTTAAAGAAGCAACTAAGTTAGTATTTGTTACAGCAGATGATATAAGAGCCATATCTCTGAGAAAGATCTGAGATATTTCTATCAAGTTTGGAGAAGTAACTATCCCAATAGATGTTATTATAATCAATACAACCAACTATAACATCCTTATCAGTAACCAATGGCTTTATAAAGTCAGAACAATAATTGATCTGAATGCCTAAAAGATATAGACTATCTACTAAAGACAGAAGATATGAATTTTTATCAATATTAATAAGAAGTACTTCTCAAAATAGAGGAAGAAAAAAGTGAGCAAGAATAAGTCTACATGGTAATCACTCAGAAAAAGAAGAAGAAAGTTAGATAGATTAGTGAAGAAGACTGGTACAAGATGATCATTAAAGAATATATACTATAAGGAGTCTGCCTCTATAGAATCAAGATATACTATATAGAGTATATCAATGATTACTATCAATATATCAGTATAATCAAGAAGATCTACTATAAAAGAAGACAAAAAGCTCTTAAGAAATAGGTAAGAGAAGAGAAGAAGAAGAAAGAGAATGATGAACTACTGGTCCTTCTGAAAAACAGTGATGATGAAGAGGAGATCAAGGTCAAGATTCAGAAAATTCACTCTGATGCAGTCCTATCAGAATATAAGTCAGAGAATATAGCTGAAATGGATGTCACTATATATAGTAAAAGAAACTATATTTGAGCTCCAGACAACTACCCTACTTGCAACTAGTCTGAAGATGACTATTCCAAAAGACTATATCAGAATCCTCAAGATAAGAAGTAGTCTGGCCAAGAGTAAGATTACTATTAAAGAAAGAGTTATTGATTCAGATTATATTAGAGAAATACTACTTATTGCTAGGAACTATAATCTTATAATTCTATTTCCAATTAAGAAGAAGAACTGACTGGTATAGATATTAATCTTCTCAGTTCTTCAGTCAAAGATTATGGAAGTTGAGAAGTTGGAGAAAACAGAGAGAGAAAGGAGGAGATTCAGATCTATAGAAAGAGGAGTATTCACTAGTACCAAGATTACTAAACTAGATCACAAGAAGGAGAAAACTACAAACAAGTATAGCTATACTATTGGAAATGAATTCCTACTCAAGAAGGAACTCAAGAAGATACTCTACAAATTTAAGAATATTCTGACTATAGATTTCAAGAATATCAAAGAAAAGACTCCCATACTACTATTATGATATAGATATAGAGAACACTGAACCAAGCTATCAAAAAGTAAGACTAATTCCACTAGTCTACTATAAATAGCTCAAAGAAGAAATCAAACAGATAGAAGAAGCTAGTATCATCAAAGAAGCCAGCAGTCCTTGGGCTTCACCAGTTGAATTAGCTCTAAAAAAAGAAAGCAAACTAGGAGAATTTATTTCAAAACTCTATACTGATTATAGAAAGCTCAACTTAGCTACTAAGAAGGATCACCAACTACTGCCCCTCATCAGTGATATCCTTGTGACTCTGGGAGATAAAGTACAGTATTATAGCACTTTGGATTTATATTCAGAATTCTAGAAAATTAGTCTCATAAAAGTAGTAAGTAAAATCAGTCTTATTACTCTAGATAGAACTTATGTCTATCTTATAAATACTATTTGGAATATACAATATACCAGCAAGCTTTTAGCAAATGATGAACAAAATCTTCTACTATAATATAAGAAGATGAATGATAGTTTATGTGAATGATATGATTATCTACAGCAAGACACTAGAGAAATATTTACAGTATATCTAGCAGATATTGAAGAAGCTAAAGAAGTATGACCTATACATCAAGTCCAAGAAGTACAAGTTTGTAGAAATTGAGATTTTCTATCTTGACTATATTATCAACTGAGATAGAATATATATAGACCCTCTTAAGATTCAAGTAGTAGTAGCATATCTAAGACTCACTACTATTACTAAAGCCTAAATCTTCATAAGACTTATATACCTCATACTACTACAAAAGATTCTCCAACATTGCAGGTCCAATCTACAAACTCAACAAAAATAATATCAAGTTCTAATAGACTGGCAGGCAACAAAAAGTATTTAATGAACTCAAGATCAGACTGACCCAAGTACTCATCCTCAGAAGATCCAATTGAACTCAAGAATTCATCCTATAGAAAGATAAGAACTAGGAGCAGTTCTGGTCTAGAAGAAAGATAAAGTAGAGTATGTTATTATATATTTTAGCTAAGGAATCTGAGGAACTGAAAAAGAATATAAATCATATAAGTTGGAATGTCTCACAATTATCTGAGCTATAGAAAAGTTCTACTACTACTTTGTCAGAAGATACTTCATTATCTAGACAGACTATTCAACTTTCACCTAGCTACTGACTACTAAATAACTCAAAGGAATCTATGCCAGATAGATTATAAAGTTGTAGGCCTATGATGTAATTATTGTATACTACTTTGAAAGAACTAATATCAATATAGATACATACTCTCTTATAGACACCCCAAAGAACCCCATCAATAATGAATAAGGAGCTTTATTACAGAATTATCACCTATCTGAAACAGTGAAAGATGCTCCAATATCTGGAAAAATAGATATAAATGATTATCAATAGACTATAAAAACAATTTGAAACTAACAGAGGAAAGGAAAGCTACTAAGAGACTCCTTTTGCTCAAACTATTCAGAGCAAGCTAAGCCACACGGACATCTTTTCATGACAAGCAACACGTTTTCAAGTTTTCCAGTCATCTATTCTGGTGTACAAGGTGCGGCAGGAGTCTAGCTACAGTTTACAACAAATCTCATCTGTTTCGGTGGAGTTTTCATCGAATAGTGACTCAGAGTTCATCAAGCTCTGAGTGTTTGGAGAGAAGGAGGCCTGGTCTGGGTCTCTCTAAGAGTTTCGCGGTGACTGTTGGAGCTGGTGTAGGGGCACGAGGAGTAGGTGGTCAGGGGAGGCAGGCTGGCATTAAGGGTTGGCACACAGTGATGGGGGGCAGGAGGGCTGCTACGAGGCTCATGAGGGTAGGACAAGAGGGATGTAGTGTTGACAGGGGTAGGAGTCAGGTGACTGGCCAGGTGATGGGTCAGGTGACTGGTCAGGTGCCTGCTGGGGGCCAGGGGTCCAGAAGTGATGTGGCTGGGACTGGTCTTCCTGGGGCTGGGCTGGTGGCTGGAGTGACTGCTGGAGTTTCAGAGAACAAGAAGAAGGCAATGATGGCAGTTGGCTCTGGTGAACTGGTGGTGCATCCTTTCTTCCACAAGTCTGTGTTGACATGGGCCATATCAGCAAATTTTTTGGGGTTGGGGATGTCTGCCAGGGAGGTCTTGCAGCTAGTGAGAGAGGAGATTGCAGGGGCAGAGTCACTGAAGTTCATCTCATCAGCTGAGGCAGTTGAAATAGGATTTGTCAAGGAGGAAGAGATGGTAAAGGCCTTGGAGAAAGGGCTGGTTGTCAAGAGTATCAAGGTTGGCATAGCGAGGTGCCTGAGATGGGACCTGTGGGCAGTGCAACTGGTAATTGAAGGGCTGCCGACATTGGGGAGACAGGAGACCAAAGAAATGGTAGCTGAGACACTGGGGGCTTTTGGCAAGATGGTTGACTTTGGGTTCATGTTCTGGGAGGGGACCAAGCTGAGGAATGGCAACTGCGAGGTGATGGTGAGACTGGAAGGCAAGGAGGCCATAGGGCAAGGGAGGGACTGGCCAGAAGTAGTTCGTATTGGTGGGCAGGAGTACAAAGTGTGGAGAAGGAAGGGTTCTGAACAGGAGGAGGAGGAATTGCTAATCACTCTGGAGGAGAGAGAGGTGGCAAAGGAATTGCAGAAGAGGAAATGGGAGGAGTTTGCCAAGGACTGGATCTGGATTCCGATGGATGGGAGGAGGAAGAGGTGGTGAAGGGCAAACTGGGAGCACCTGCAGACCATCCTTCAGAGCTCAAAAAGGGAGGAAGAGGAAAGAGCAGAGATGGCCAAAAGTCAGATGGAAGAGGTGGAGACAGCTGAGGTGTCTTTTTCACAACTAGGGAGTGTGGAGAACTCCACTCATGCACCAGTAAAGGGGAAGTGGGCTGACAAGAAGGAGGCAAATGCTGGGGGCTTTGAGGAGGTCATTGAGGTGGTACCCGAGACCCAGTTGGAGGATGTTTGCATGGCGGGAGCAGCAAATATTCATTGGAAATGCCCAGAGGCAGGTGAAGTAGTTCGGCTAGAGAAGGGTACTGAGGAGGATGACCTGGTGGATGTGGCTTCTGATGTGTCGGCGGATAGAGAGATGCTGCAGGAGCTGAGTAGGACCCTGAGGCCAGCCACCCCTGGGCCCATAGTGATGATGGTGAATGATTGGTATCAGGTGGTACTTGAGGAACTTGCAGAGGAAGATATCAAGGAAGTGGATGTATTTAACAGATCGCAGGAGGCCTGGGAAGGGTTCCTCAATGTGGCATTGCAGGGGCCAAAGTTGGTGATGGCGATGGTGGTGGCACTTCTGGATGATGAAGGATATGAGGTAGATGAGGACCGTATGGCTGACATTAGGAAGGTGGCATCGGAGTAAGTGGATACCTTCTATAGTGGTGTGAATGGAGCCTATATTTGGAGGGCTATTTGCGAGGAGCATAAGGCAATTATCTGTAGAAGGGCTGAAAAGGTGGTGGCAATTCCAGTTGAACTTTAAACATTTTTATTCATGATGATGAACAGTCTACATATATTATTGCTAAATATTAATGGTTTGAGTGATGAAGTGAAGCGAAGGTGGCTGTTTCAGTGGCTGAAGACCAGGAGATATGATGTGGTATTTCTGCAGGATGTTCAGGCCTATGGGGAGCAAGATTATGAGGAGTGGAGTAAGGAATGGTTTGGTAGCACAGGGTGGAATGAGCAGGTGGGTATATTGGTTGGCTTGGGGAAAGGAGAGCTGAAGGAGATTGAGGTATATGGTGATCGATTGGTCTGGGGGAGATTGAAAAGAGGAGCTGGTGATGGGCTGGTGGTTGGCTCTGCATATCTGCCAGTGGTTAGCAGAGAGTGAAACCAATGGGTGGAAGATTGGCTGGATTGGGGAGGATGAGATGAGATTGGGATGGACATTCTAGGAGGGGATTTCAACATGGTGCGTGACAGGACACTAGACAGGTCTGATGGTAGAGGTGGTGTGGCAGTTTCTACAGAGCTCTCGCAATGGCTTCAGGTTGAAAAGGAGATGAGATTGGTTGATGGAGTATGACAACATCAAGGTGAGAAGGCAGGACCATTTACTAGGTGGCATCTGGTCAGTGAGGATTTGGTTGGTACTAGGATAGACTGGATTCTGGTGGCAGAATGCTGGGGTAATGTTTTGGATTCAACAGAGGTATGGTGGTGTCCCTGGTCAGATCACTGGGGTGTAGAGGTAAGTGAGAGATTCCAGGTGGCCAGTGGCAGTGGGGGCAGATGGCGACTTAATGTGGCACTACTCAAGAGACAGGTGGAGCAGGACCAGTTTGTTAAAATTGCAAGACAGGAAGTAGCACAGTGGAAGAACAGTGGCCAGTCAATAGCACAGTGGTGGGGGAAGTTTAAACACCTGGCAGATGCTTATTGGCGTGATGTAGGAGAGGTAGCTGGAAGGGAGCAGAAGGATAGAGAAAGGAGAGTAGAGCAGGGGCTTCGCTGGTGGCTGAGACTTCTGGAGGGAGAGAACTCCTCAGGGGAATGTTGCTCTCTGTTGGTCAAGGAGGTGGCTGAGTTGTGGTCAGATTTGAAGGCTGCAGAAGATAGAGTGGTGGATGGGTTGCTAGCAAGATTGCAAGCAAAGCAGTTGGAAGAAGGAGAGTGATCCACCAAATACTTATCCAGAATCTTAAAGGCCAGAAAGGTGCAGCACAGCTGGGCTTCAGTATTGTGAGAGGATGGGACAGAGGTGACTGAGATCACAGATATGCTTGGAGAGATTTCTGGCTGATGGTGCACTCTTTGGCAGGATGATGGAGGGCTGGTGGAGGGAGAGGCAGTACTGGAGGACAATAACAATTTGGTGGGTGGCTGGCCAGTGGTGGCAGAGCCTGCAATTGGTGGGGCTATAATGGGTAGGGTGACTCTTGAAGAGGTGTTGGAGGTTCTGAGGAAAGTGCAGGCAGGTTCATCACCAGGAGAGGATGGACTGCTGTGGGAGTTCTGGAAGGAGTTTCAAATTGAGTTTGGGGTATGGCTTGTGGAAATGGCAAACTTTACACTGGGAGAAGGCTGCTGGATTGGCAATGGCTCCTTAGGGCTAGTCTCTCTGCTCTATAAGGAGAAAGGGGACAGACGGGTGTGGTGGAACTGGAGGCCCATTATGTTACTGAATGTAGATAGGAAGTTGGTCTCCAAGATTCTGGCAGGGAGAATGCAACAATGGATCAGCCAATTGGTGGGTGATGAACAGTGAGGGTTTGTAAAGGGAAGACAGATTCGAGATAGCACAGCCTGGATGCAAAATGTTTTGGAGGGTTGTAGAAGCTGGCAAGTAGATGGACGAATGGTATTCTTGGACCAGGAGAAGACATATGACAGGGTGAGGTGGAATTACTTAGAGGCAGTTCTGCAGAAGGCCGGGTTTGGCATGGAGAAGGCTCAAAAGTTGATGGATCTGGTGCGAGGTTACCAGGCTGTAGTGTTGATGAATGGGTGGAGTGGCCTGGAGTTTCTCTTAGGGCAAGGTGTGCCACAGAGGGATCCTCTTTCACCCCTGCTTTATATTTTATCTTTGGAACTCTTGTTGGTGTGGCTGAAAGGAAGGCTTACTGGGTTGAAGATGGGGGAGGTGGTCTGGAAGCTGGGGGCCTTTGTGGATAATATGGTGGTAGGGTTAGGCAGTGTGGAAGATGTGGTGAGCTTGCAGGAAGGTGTAGGACAGTATGAGATGCTGGTGGGGGCAAAGCTGAACTAGGGCAAGTGTGAGACCATGGAGCTTGGAGCTGGCTTGGGGGAGCATGGACATTTTGGACATTTAGTTGGCCCTGGGGAGGCAGTTCGATATTTGGGTATCTGGTTCTCGGTATATAGAACAGTTCTACTGAAAGAGTGGTGGTGTGGATTGATACAGAAGTGGGAGAATACCTTGGTGGGTTGGTCTGGGAGAGGCTTTTCTCTGGTTGGGAGAATCGTAGTTTTGAATATATATTGGTTACCGAAGCTGTGGTACTTGGGGTACCATCTGAACTTTCCTGGGTAGGTGGTACAGAAACTGAAGAAGGTGGTTGAAGGATGGCTTTGGCAGGGAAGGAGATCACAGATCAGTTGGGAGATAATGGTGATGCTGAAGGCAGATGGAGGTCTGGGGCTAGTGGACTTTAGAAGACAGCTGAAGGCACTTCAGGGCTGATGGAGTTGTCGAATGGCAGAATTAGGAGGGGAGAGCTGGAGCAAACTAGCTATGGATAACTGGGAAGTTAGGTTCTGCCCCCAAAGTGAGGTTCGGAAGAATATGTGAGGTTTGCTCCAGGTTGGGAGGGTTGGCAGGTTGTGCTATCGAGGATTCTAGTGGGGCATTGTGGAAGCTTGGCTAGTGATGGGGCTCATGGGCCCAGAACCTGGCAAAGAAGAGGAGGACCCAGAACTATGATGGTGGCATTTGGGTGGGATTCGTATTGGTGGCTGCCCATTGGTAGAATACTCTTTAACTGGGGCGATAGAGTGGATCTAGATGGGTTCGCTGGAGAGGTGGCCAGTTGGTTGGCAGAAGGCTGGGTTTGGAGAAGAGTGGGAGTGGAGTCAGATTTGGGGTTGGGGGACCTCGCTGCTCAAGATTGCCCCACCCAAGTTCTGGGTGGTATGGTGGCGATTTTTGCAGAGGAATGTCATGCTGGGGTACAGGATAGGGTGGATGGTGGAGAATAATGTAAGGGAATGTGAGTGGTGCTGTGAACTGGATGGAGGGATAGTGCAGATACCGGAGCATGTTCTGGCAGCTTGTCCAGGGGTTGAAGGATTTTGGTGGACATTAGAAGAATATTGGGGAGAAGAGAGTGGGCAGGCAGGGGGCCCCACTTGTCAGGTGGTCAAGCGCTGACTAGTGGGAGAAATTGGGGACATCTGGGGAGGCCTGGGTCGGATTATTGGCATCTGAGTACTTATGGCAGTACACTGGCGATGGGTGTTCGAGAGAGATCCTTGGATGGGAATTGGAGAATTGGTGGAGTGGTGGAAGGGGCTCCTCTTGGAAGTGGTGTAAGAGTGGTGGTATCAGGGGAAGAGGCACCAGTTGAGGACCATGAAGAAGGTGTTAGACATTGTCCAGAAGAGTCAGGAGCACCTCATACTTGGTGAGAAGGGGGTGAGGTGGAAAGAAGGTGTGGGCTGAAGGGTCCTTCCTTGTATTATTATTAGAAGTCGGTGGAAGGATTCTATGTCGGTATTCTTATGATACTAGCAGTGAATTGTGGTTTTGTTATTGCATTAGATAGTCCATAATAAAGGAGTCTAAGAGACTATAAACAAAAAAAAAAAAAAAAAAAAAAAAAAAAAAAAAA
>RBNI01007617.1:0-10133 GCA_003990745.1 Jimgerdemannia flammicorona | reverse complement strand
AAGGGGACGTTCTAACCATGTTATATTTTTTTGCCCTCTTGAACAAGAAACTTGTTAAAGCGGTGAAGAACCGCGTAAGCATTGAAAACACAAAGAAGCGGCCTATGGCCGCGAACAAGCTTAGCCCAAATGAGGTATAGCATTCTCCGAGTTTTTCCGAAATCTACACCGATATCCCATTTGCGCAAACTCCCTATACTAATATGGTTATTCTAATGACCCTTTTTTTTTTTTAATGTGCAGGAGCGCCAAGCGGTCCATGACCGCCTCGAATGGGAGGGCGACTCGAACACGCCGAAGGTCAAAGTGACGTACAGCAGCAAGCGGTCCATAGCCGCGAGCAAGGAAGACGAGGAATTCTTCCCTGGTTTTCAAGGTAAGTTATATGAAAACAAGAATGTGGGAGAAAATATTTCCGGATCTCAACTTGCTATCAAACATTCTAGAACTTATGCGCTACCTTGAGAACAATGAAATCTGGTCTTATGCTGAATTTCTGGTTCAGCACCATGATGTTATCCTTGTCTCGCCACCTTTTTCCGACGATTGGTCTGTTCTTGATGGTTGCTGGGCTCGTCGATTTTTGTTTCAAGCAAAAAATTTCGATTCAAGCGACCATAGTGTTTTAGAAAAAAAGGTGATGTATTTCTATACTTTGTCTATACTTTGTTTAGGGAGCTCCTATCTGCTATCTCAGGATTTGGAGTATTGGATATCGCTCCAACCCGAGTGACGGATCGGTGGCACTCCTATCTGCTATCTCAGGATTTGGAGCATTGGATATCGTTCTAGCCACCACCGTTGCGATATATATTTGCTTGAAATTGAAATTTTATTTTTGAAAGGAAAAAAATCGATACTCATGTCTACACTCTACTCTGACAGGTGAAATCTGAGCGTTCAAACGGAAGGTTTCAGTTATATTGGGAGGAGATAATATATGAACGGAAAGAGGTCTACAAGCTTTCTTAATGTCCATCGCCTATTCTTTTATCATTAATCACTAACCTCATGTTTGTTTGCAACGCAGATGGCAACAAACCGGATACGTCTCAAGGCTAGCATGGATTTACTAGGTGTAGCTGGCACACAGAATTTACAAAAAATAACCTCTAGAGGACATCTGAAAGCTTTTGTTGGGCACGATCTGAACAGAAAGGTAAATGATAGATTGCTCTTTAGGCTCCGGTGATCAAGCCTAACTTATTATATGTGTCTATATATACTAGGGAAAAGCTAGTGAAACCGGTCTAGCCGAACCTCGAGAAATAACTTCGGATGCTGTCAACAACCCATTTTTATCTAACGAAGAGGATGAATCGAACATAGCGTCCGATCAGGTATGATAGTTTCTTTGGAATTTCATAACACAAAACTACAGGTATTATGAATTCACTCGAAGTGAAACAACTTCCGACAGATAGAGCAGACAGCAACCCGAAACAAAAATACCCGGAAGAGATTCTGGGAAGACGACAATCCAAATGCGAAGCGACAGACGAATAAACATGCGCATACAGAAAATGATGAGGAAGATGATGAGGAAGATGAGGAAGATGATGAGGAAGATGAGGAAGAAGATGATGAGGAAGATGAGGAAGAAGAAACAGCGAGGTAGGCAAATAATAATCTATACTTTGTGAAGGATCACTTTGGATTATTCTCATTACATTATTGATTGCTGGATAGCAACGACCAAGAGGAAGACGCTATGAAGCGGCTGAAGGACGCATATTTAGATGCGAAACAAAACAAAGCTTCGACTGAGTAAGTAAGCCCTTTGTCTTCGGCAACGAATTGTTGCAATTTTCTCACTTCGTGTCGATAGCCCGATTTGGTGGCGAGTTGTAGATATGACAACCACCAGCATTAGATGGCGACCCTCCCAATCTTGGCTGGAGAACACAAGGAAAACTATACGCGGCCGGATCCCGGACATCTCCGAGATGGCCAAGATATTTATTGCAGCGTTGTATCAGGTACGTACTTGGGACAGGATTGCTTGAATCCCTTGAGATTGTGACTCGCGGCCTACGCGCTTATGTGCAGCTTCCACTCGCAGAGTTGCAGAAGGTCGCACGGGACTACAAGCAGATTGGATCGAAAGGCATTCTGAGAAGCCTATCAACGACAGAGGTGCCGGTCAAGGCCTCTGCGAAGGACCGGCTACAAGCGATGGTGTGTGACATGTCTCCGGCTCCTTCTCCTCCATGTCTAGAGGTGAATGCTGTTGATCCCTCTGCGGCAGAAATTATTTGGATCCTGGATTGCCTCAGTGAGATGTAAGGGATCTATTTCCTTAAATTCGTTCGGTTTCGTGTATATTTTATTTATCTTATTTACTGGCAATAGCTATACCAACACTGAGCGCGGCATTCCGCAAAGGAGGAATACGGAAAGAGACATTGACATCTTCTACAACAGATGTCTTTTTCGGATTGTCGAAGACGTTGTTGATGTCCATTTGTAAGTGGTATTTTGCGTTAAGATTCATCGTAATTGTTAACCTTGTGCTAACGGCGCACAACTCGTTATAGTGGGGAAATGTGTAGTCGTGCGTCCAGAGAACGTCGGCAAGTTGCTGTGGACAGAGCGAAGATAAATGAAGGAAGCAAACTTGATTGGCTTTTTTCGGTATGTTTCCATTCATTTATATTCGATATACCTTACGCCTTGACTCATATTTGTATCTATTATAGCGTCATGACTTGGGCCCAGCCTATTACTGGGGTCAGGAGTTTGGCATAGTGGAAAATGCTGGAACCAAGTGCGACAATAAGCGAAAGGTATCGAAGGATTCTCTAAGGACAATGAAGAACCTCAGAGACATGCTATTGTCCATAAGAAAGCGGTTTCCCGTGCCCGGGGAGAGCTCGATCCTGGACGAAGCCTTCAAGCAGCTGGTCCTTCCAGGGATCGTCATGTCGTCATGGACGTACCGTATCATAGCAGTTTCGCCAATCGATGACACTTGGCATGGCTTAATAGACGTAGATAAATTCATACTTCCGACGACTATGAATGAACTTCAGCAAGTGTTGAAGTGTTGCCGTTCGTTGTTGGTTCGAGTAAGTGTAACTTGTTGCTGTTGTCGATCCTTTAAGCGCTTTCGAGCTCTGAATCAGTATTTGCCATCCTTTCTATATGACTAGGAAATCCTCAAGAAGACGATACAGATCATGAGGTTGGCTGCGGAAGTCGTGGACGAAGATGGCTTTGTGCCGTGCGAAAATCAAGGTAGTCCAGAAGAGCAACGAACTCCTAAAAAAAAAAAGCAAGGTATGAATATCGTTATGAAGATATTAGGGAATCTTCAACTTCTGAATCTTTGCATTTCCCATCTCTTAGGTTCGAAGGCACCAGCCAAGGTTGGAAAGAATGTGCTGTGACGCTCGTAGAACACAATAAAGTCTCTGATTGGCACTCGAGCCTTTACTTTCTCTTGAGGAATTCCACTCCGAATATTATTGAGAAAAGGAACAAGGGTATTTATACTTGCGGAACGCAGCATTCAACTCCAATATAAAAACTTCAACGAAAGTTACCAGAAACATCCCAAGGACCTAGGAAAAAGAAAATATTAGAAAAGATTGCACGGCTATATATATAGGGAGTATTCCTTTATAGAAGAAATTTTACAAAACCAGACAAACTGTGCATAAAATATATTATATGGTTGTGATGACTGAATACGAAAAAAGCAATCGAGTTCTTGAAAGTAGGCTGTGGTTGTGGTTGTTCTTTCAAAGTTTCCAAGGAAGTATTTGCTGAGATACATGAGGTTTTTCAAGCTCTTTCCAAGTTAGAACAAGACATCTTTTTAATGGCTCAACTTAAGGCCATGGATTGTGGATCCACAAGCACTAGTCGCCACAAGCACTAGTCGCCAGCTTAAAAAGAAAGCTTGTATCAATAAAAGAACATTATACTGCTGAGACTGCAATACATCTCTTTGCCAGAAAACTTATTTGAATATGCTAGGAATTGGTCAAGCTCATTTTGAAAATGTCAGAAATTATTTGCTAAACAATGGTCTTTTATTATGACTCCATGGCAATATCAAAAGGGTGCTCAAATGAAAAACCAAGATGGTCATTGATATGAACATAGTTACTGTGGTGAAGAATTTTCTCTTAAATTATGCCAAAGTTCATAGATTGCCTAGTCCAGTCAGAAATGTTAATCATGTGACCTAATCAATTATTTTTTTATCTGCAGAAATGAGCTATAAGTCTGTTTACTATGATTTTTTAACTAGCCTAGAAGATAGTACTCTGTGTGTACTAAAATATGATGCATTTCGCAAATTGTGGTATCAGCTAACTCCACATATCCAAATCATGAGCCCCCAAACTGATTTATGTAATACTTGTCAACACTTATGAAATGATTTATAATTCAAAGCTCGTAAAGAGGAAGAGGCCCGAGATTTATTAAAGAGATATAAAGAGCATCTTGCCAAAGCTAAGTTAGAATGAAACTATTATAACAGAAATACAAAATTGGCAAAAGAACAAAGAAAACTCATTGACCAGAATTATTCTATACTGAAAGATGAGATATCATTCTGCAGTATTAATACAGTTGCCCATTATAGTTATGACTAAGTCCAAAATGTCCATGTGCTTCATTCTGATCAACAGATCAGTAAAGTGTATTACCTTAGTACTCATAAAGTACATTTGTTTGGAATCCAAGATGAAGTGGTTCACAAGCAAATTAATTATGTTCTTGATGAGAATGAACTACTTGAAAAAGGTCCAAATAGTATGCTTAGCCTAGTCTTCAATGAAATTAAGCAATTGAACTGAGGTGAAAGGCACTTAAAAATCACTTGTGATAATGTGGGCAGATAAAACAAAAACAATGCCACTCTTTGATTTTATTTGTATTTGGTAATTTATGGGTATTATAAAAGTATTGAATAGAACTTCATGGTTCCAGGCCATACCAAATTTAAATATAATGGCAGTTTTGGCCTAATTAAAAGGTTTTATTATAAAATCACAGTGGACTGTATAGATCATGTCGTTGACATAGTAAAAAGGTCTAGCATCGCCGGATTAAATAAAGCACAGTATTATAATGGCAGAGATGGTTTCCAATACTTTAACATTGTGAGTAGTTTGGAAATATATGTACTTCAAGAAGCTGTCTGGTATGCAAAAGTTTCTATATAAAAAAAAAAAAAAAAGGTATGCAAAAGTTTCAACATTTTCTTTTCACCAGAGTAAATCCAGGTACTGTCAAAGCACAAGAAATTGCCAATAGTTCATTCCAAGAATTTAAACTATTAAAAAGTAGTAAATCTGAGGCTTCAAAAGTCATAGAAATAATCAAGACCTTGTCATTTCCAGTACTAGTGTCTCCTCCTATAGAATTAAAATGCCAGAAATACCTTTATCACAATATTCACCTCTTTGTCCAGAACAAATTCAAAGATATTACTTGTCCTAAACCAATTTATACTGTCAATGAATAAAAATATTTACTTCTTTACTTTCAATCAAGGTCACTTTTTAACCTCGATTTGAGTTATGAATTGGCTATTTCATTGCTCTAATTGGACTTTTAATTCATTAATTTCCCTTACTAGTTCTTTGGGAGTTAATTTTTATAACCTTTCTACTTCTGCCTCTAATTCTTTAATCTTGTCTAATAATTCTTCTTTTTGTCTTTTATGTCAGTCTTCAGATTTTTCCATAAAATCCTCATGGGCTTCTCTTTCTTCAGCTATTGTTCATTCAGTATTATTTAATTGTTCTTGTAAGATGTTTATTTGCCATTTATATCTAGTAGATGCTCTTTCTTCATGAGGTAAGATCAGAAGTTCTTTTTCATTACTGTCAGAACAATTGTAGTAAAAACTCATTCTAATTTTTAGCTCCCCACATCTCTTGCATTTTGGCAACTTATTATTCTCAAACTTCTCCTTATATTCCTCACAAGCACAAGCATTATCAACTATTCTGTGGCTTACTTTATTATGAGTTCTAATTTGGCAAACTGCTCTTTTTCTCTTATTAAAGTCAGGACAAAAATCGCAAGTTGTCTCTTTATTTCACTCATCTAAATCTAAAACTGTATAAAACAGTTTTTTCATTACTTAACTTTAATTTCTATCTGAGCAACCATTTCTTGAGTTTGAGACTTAATTTTTTCTATCAATTTTTGAGCCTTAACTTTTATTTCTGTTTCTAAGTGTTGAAATCTGTTTTGCTTTTTAGGTAAAGGTGGCAAGGGCTTATCAGCTAAATTAAGCAGTATTTCCTGTATTTGAATTGTTTCTCTTGCTTTTCTCAATAATTTTACATTATCTCTTACTTCCTTTCGCAATTTTTGAATTTCTCTTTCTTGATTTTCAATTGTAATATGATTTCGCTGAATGATTTCTAAATTATCTCTAATTTCCTCTTTTAAAGATGTTTCCTTTTTATCATTCCATTCCTAACTAATTTTAGTAAAAGAGATAAAGTGAGTTTTGATATCTACTTTCCATTTCTTGATAATTCTCATAACAACCTTATTGAGTTTATCTAATTTACTATTTTTGATTTTCTCTAATAATTCTTATAGTTCTCCTTCCAACTAATAAACTCTTTCATTTTTTATATCCTCTTCTGTTAATTCAGAATAATCTAATAAAAGTTCCTCAATAGTTTTCTTGAAACTTTCATGTTTAATTTTAACTTTTTCAGTTCATTCAGTAATACCTTTTACCATATCTTCCAAAGAAATATCATGAAGGTCATATTTATTTCTGAATTCTTCTCTTCAATCTTCTTCAAATAGTTTCTTTTTTATCTTATCCTCTTCTAATCATTTTTTAATAATTTTCTTACTTTTCTCTAAATCTAAACCTTGCAGAGTAGAGAAAATATCTTTTTTAGTATCATTTATTTCATTATAATGTTTAAATCAATTATTATAATATTGAATATATTGATAAAGCAAGTAAATATATCCTTACCGAGAACTTTTAGTAGAATAATTCTTACAAAACCTTGGTCAATATTCTTCATTAATAATTTGGGTGATTTTATCAACTACTACTAGATCAGGATCATGAGTAATATATCCATCCCCTAAATATTTAATTATCTCTTGTTTAATTTCTTCATTATTTAATAGCTTAACTTGTAATGGTGCTTTTAATTGTTCAATTTGGTTTAATAATTCTTTGTTTCTCTCTTAGAGTTTATTGATTGTGTTTTTTGTCATAAATATATATTTATTTTTCTTTTATATATTTATATATTTCTTTTTATAAGGTTATATTAAGTATATAGATTATTTTAGTAAAAAAAAAAAACAATGGTTATTTTTCTTTAAGGTGGTTCTGAATGAAAATACACCAGATTTTTATTTTTACTAATGATAATCCAGTTATAGTATGAAAATAAAGAAATGTTCTCTGAAAAAATTATGTTCTACCTAATTATAATACATCAAAGTTCTATCAGTTTTGGTAAAGACTTTAAAAAAGCATGAAAACAGAGAACATTAGGTTATACTTTCAGTTTGCTTACTTTAATAAATTTATATGATGAATATTGAATAATTAAAAGTTATGAGCAAAGCAGTGGCAAAAATAAATAATCAAGTGACATCAAATGTTCACTTTGTCTGATTTTGTTATAGCATGCCCTATATATATTAGATAAAGATAGTTCAAGTACTGTTGTTGAGCCTATATAGTATATTTAGTCTGCCTAATTATTTACTTCTCTATTGCTATTTGAGTTTTTTTTTACTTTAGTATTTTATAAAAATATTTTTATTAGATACTAAAATGTAAGATAGAGAGAAAGAGTACTAGAATAGATAATGAGATAGAACTCTAGGGTAAAGTAGAGATATAGAGTGAAAGGTGAAGCAAAATATAAGTAGAGAGATAACTAGAACTAGTACTCTTAATAAATTGAATTAAAGGTCTAATTCAATTTAAGATTTAATTTAAACTCTCAATTTAATTTAAACTTTATTTGAATTAAAAAATCCTAATTCAATTCAATTTAAATAACTCTCAATTCAATTTGATTCAAATTGATTTAATTTATTTAGAAGTACTAACTGAAGCTGAACACTCTCTAAAAAAAATAATAATAATATAAAAACTAGAGTAAAGTATTTTAATTGAGATTTGTGGTTTTTTTTTTTTTTAAAGCAGCAAAGTAGTATAATAGAATAAATATCAGAATAGATAGAGTAGCAAGATAGAGTATTAGAATAGATAGTAAAACAGAGTAAAGAAGTAAGATAGAACAAAGAGGTAATAATTTTTATACTTATAAATTTTTGATATTTATATATATTTAAATCATATTTAATACTAATATACTAATAGAATTTTAAACTATATCTTTAATTTTTCTATATAGAGTAATAAATAAACTCTTAGTATCTTTATTATATTTATTTTAGAGATTATTCATAGTTAAATTATTCTTTAGTATACTAAATAAATATTTATACTTTTGATCTATTTGTTTTTAATTTTCTATATTATATTAAGTAAATTATTTTTTTCAATATATTAGACTATCTTCTATTATTATTTTATTATTAAATAAACTTAAGTTCTATAGATTTTTATTAGAAGAAAACCTAGACTATATAGATCAAAACTCCCCCCCACCCCCTTACTGAGTACTATACCTCTATTAAATCTAGGCTAGCTATTGTCTAGTAGCTCAATTATACCAAGTATAGTAGGATTTATATTAATCTGCATCTCATTCTATATACTATACTCTCTCTATTACTAGAGAAAAAGTAACTATATATTTATAATCAAAAGTATATACTCAAAACTCTAATATATATATAAGACTATATCTGAGCTAAATAAAATAATCCCTGCTACTCTAAATAGAGTAATAGATAAAGAAAATTTTCTCAAGAAATATATAACAGTAGATAGAATCTAGTTCTCTCTAATAAGATAAGTAGAAGTCTTATATATAAAATGAGAGAAGATTCTTAATACTTTATTACTCAAGCTTATAGGTCTTAATTATATTATTATATCAGCTCTCAGTTTTAGTTAAATATAGTAAAAATATTTGACTCAGATAGACTCAGACTTTCCAATAATCTCCAAATAACTGAGACCCAACCTCATATATTACCAAGAGCTGCTGAGAGTAATATCTATTATCTAACTACTCTATATTAATCAGAAGGCTCTATTGATGCAATACTTATCTCAGTCCTAATAACTGTCATCAGTCTGATACTCTACTAGTCTACTGTAAATGTCTTTTCTCTTATTTGTAATAGCTATCTTCTCTTTCATCCTGACTTTATCCAAAAAACAGTTACATATCTATATCAGAACTATACTTACTAAGAAGTTTGCCAAAGCTCAGAGAGCTCTACTATAGATACTAAAGATCTGTAGATAACCTATACTGATACTTGATACCTAAAGTCAGCCAACTTTCTATATAGTCTATAATATATCAAGATGATATCTTATTAACAATAACAAAAGGAAGAAGAAACTACACCAAAATAGATATATTTCAGATATAGCTAGAGATATCAGAATCTATAAAAAAATAAAGAAAGTATTGATCAGATACTGATAAAGGGGCAACTCATCACCATTATCTCTCTCTCACTACTCTGCAATAGATACAGTAAACCAATTTGAAATAAAGAGAGTAAAAGTTATAGAAAAGAGACTCAGAAGGTTTTTTATCAAAACCTTATAACTGTTATAGTAGTAGAGAAAGAAGTGTGAAAGTGACTTATTTCTATCAAGACATTAAAGCTTAACTTTATTGTTAGTATAGTTTTTAATAATAATAATTTGATATAATTTATTTCTTTTTTATAAGTACTATTGTTTTTTATTTTATTTTATTTTTTTATTTAATAAAAGTAGATAACTAACATAGTGAACTAATTATAACACCTATATTTTCTATCTCTCTTTTAGAATATATATATATATATTGTGCAAATAATATTAAAACCTCGTGATATAGAGTAGAAAAGAATGTTGAATTGAAGGTATATTTTATTATGAAGATCCTAGTAAAGCATTGGCATTAAAACTTCCTGTACCAATCGACCATCCACTATCCCGGTCTTGTTTTTACGGAATCTTATCCCCTCCCCCCCCC
>RBNI01007616.1:0-10133 GCA_003990745.1 Jimgerdemannia flammicorona | reverse complement strand
CTCTAGGGGGTCCCCCCCCCCCTACCCCTTCCCGACGAAAGACCACTTTGTCTAATACTATCGCTACCCTCCCACCACTCTGCTCACAGATCCTCACTACCAAACCACACAGAAATAAAATCTAAGACCTCAGCTCTAAACTAGACCAATTAGTTAGATAAATAAATAAAAAACTCACTATATATAAAAATCAAAACTATTTATAAGACAACAGAGATTATAGTGGAGCAAGCAGGTGATGAGATAGACTCCCCTCAAGTTCTAGGTAATATGGTAGAGATTTCAACAGCATAATATTATATTGAATTACCAGATAGATCACTTGATGGAAAGAGATACCCAGGAGTGTGAGGAGTGTCTGGATGTTAGGCAGGAGAGAGGAGTGGTACAGACTTCTGAATATTGGTTAGGAGAGTATGAGGTGATGGGTGACTTTTGAAGAGAGATTAAGATACAGCTGGGAGAGCACCCACCAGAGTTGGTGGTGAGCAGGAGGTGGGGTGACCTCCAGAGGAGATTGGTGGGGGGGTTGGGAGATGAGTGGTTGACTTTAGGATGAGTGTTGGCAATTTGGATTAGGCTTGTAAGACATTGACTATTTGTCTTTAAGGAGGATTGACAGCTAACATTAGGGGTAAGAGTGGCTAGATAGGAGTGACTGGTGATAGATATGTTGACTGAGTGATGGAGGGGTAGAGGTACTGGTGAGGGATATCAGAGGTGATTAGTGGAGACAATATGTAGGAAAAGTGGAGAGAGAATTGGGGTAGCTGGAGAGTCAGTGGTGTTTTGGGAAAATAGTGAGGAGAAGAGAGAGATTCTGAGTGGGATTGGGTGAGGGGGTTCATTTGTATTAGTATTTTATAGATGGTTTGATAATAAAGTAGAAATTCTTATAACTATAAAAAAAAAAAAAAATTTAAAAAAAAAAAAAAAAAAAAAAAAAACAGAGATTATATACTATAAAAAAATCAAGACTACTTACTCTGAGAAAACAGAAGTTATCCACTATAAGAAGAAAGAAGTTACTCACTCAGAGATAAGACTCAAGTCTAATACTATAACTATAGATAGTTTGGATACTATACTATAAAATGTAACAATAAAAGAAGTAACTGAAGAGACTCAAAACTATCAAACCAAAAGAATGCAACTCAGTACAAGAAGACCAAAATCTACTCTATGAATGATTATGAAAAAAGTAATAGTAAAGACTACAGTGATCTAGACTTATATTCAATCAAAATTATCTCTTGAGAAATAGTCTACTCTGTAGAAAAAAAAGGCAAATGAAGACAGATCAGTCAGGAGGTCAAAAACAGAAAAAAGAAGCTGAAGATCAGATTGATATACTTTCTTACTCCCTTTTACTATTTATTTCCAGAACTAATAAACCACTATCTGAATTTGAAGATAAAGAGATAGAGTAGGAAAAACAGGAGTTAGCAACTCTGAAACTCAAGAAGTAGTATATCTCAAAGACTATGCTCTGAGATATCTATAATGAAGTATAGAGAAGAGGTCTCTATGGGGGGATAGAGTAGGAGGTCAGGCCTCAGTATTATATTATATAGGCTTAGATAGATTTAGTAATAAATGTGAGTCCAAGTAACTATAAAATAATAATAATAATAATAATAATAATAATAATAATAATAATAATAATAATAATAATAATAATAATAATAATAATAATAAAGTATGGAAGAAGATTTAAGAAGTCAAGATGAAAGTCTCTCTCTTGCAATTCTTATAATTAATATCTACTAGAGTTTGAAACAAACTATTGAGGACTACTAGATCTAGCATAGATTAAGTTTCAATTCCACAATGGAAATCTGCACTAACTACTATCTAGACTATAGAAAGATATATACAGTGAGGGACAAAAGTAATTAAATGTTATCTTATTATTATTATTTCATTTTATTATAGCTTAAATATGAGTTCTATTAAATTCATATTATAACCAATAATTTAGTAATCCTAGAGCTTCCAAAAAATATTAGTTTTAATTTATTTTATTAATTATAAATAAAAGTTTATGGCATTTAAAGTAGGATCACTGATTTGATCACTTTTGTCTCTGATGCATTATCATATCCATTTTATTAATAACTTTAATATTTTACATAACCACCCTTGGCTTTGAATACTGCTGTAATATGTCTCAGCATGCTCTCTACTAATCCAGTACAAACATTATCAGGAACCTCATTCCACTTATCTTCCACCCACTCCCAAAGCACCTGTATTTCCTTCAGTGCTTCCTCATATGTATTGAGCCTTCTTTTGATATACTACCACAGATTTTCTATAAGATTCAGATCGGGTGATTGCGCCAGCCAATCTAACAAGTGGATCGAATAGCTTTTGAACCATTTCTGTGCCAAACCAGATATATGCTTTGGATTGTATCTTACTGGAATAAAATTTTTTTCAGCTACATCTTAAAATATTTGATGGATTTCTTCAATTCATTATCAAGAATACTTTTGTAGAGTTTGCCATCCATTCTACCATCTATTTTGCATGTATATCTGATACTGGCAAATGACATACAGCCCCAAAACTACCTCTAAATTTAACAGTACCAGTCATATAGTAGTCTTTGAGTGGCATGCTAGGTCTGGATTTCTTCCACACCCATAGGCATCCATTAGAGTCAAAGCAGTTGATCTTGGTCTCATCTGAGAAAATGACATATTTCCAATTATCAACTATCCAATCCTTATATTTTTGGGTGAATTCATACTGAGCCTTTTTATGGTATGCAAGCAATCTCAGTTTTTTTTGCTTGACAATGGCTTTCATACCCACTTTTTTCAGCATTCTACATATGGTCTTGGCACTGATGGTTTTTCCAACTTCTTCCATCAGTTTGGCAACCTTGGAGACAGTTTCGGCCTTACCAGAGGTGATTTGGTGAACTACCCATGATGAGTCACAAGTGGTAAGTGCATGTGGGTGGCCATTTTTTAGTTCAATAGTGATGTTGGTACAATCCTCCTTCCTTATTTGTGCCACACATCCATAACTAATACCTGTCTCCTTAGAAACCTTGTATATGGATATGCTGGAATGTAGTGTATTGATTATGCAGTTATGAATGTCAATAGGAAGCCTTCTTATTATTTTTAAAATATTTTGAAGATTGGAATTGATAGAGAAAAATTCCATAGTAATAGGATAATTATATCTGAAATAACTGTCCGAAGATAGCCCAAACAAGGGTGGGGGACAAAAGTGATCAAATTAGTAATCCTAGTTTAAATATCATAAACTTTTATTTAAGATTAATAAAATAAATTAAAACTAATATTTTTTGGAAGCTCTAGGGTTACTAAATTATTGGTTATAATATGAATTTAATAGAACTCATATTTAAGCTACAATAAAATGAAATAATAATAATAAAATAACATTTGATCACTTTTGTCCCTCACTGTATATTAGTACATATCTATATAGAGATATTAGAGAACAGAAGGTGAAAATTCTCATTGATATAGGAGTAGTAATTTGTATCATTATAAAAAGGTTTCTAGATACCCTTCAGTGGTCTATTGATAGACTATCTAATCTCAGCATTATAGTAGTAGATAGAGTCTAAACTTAACCCTTAAGAGAAGTGTAAAATATCACTATTACTCTTGGATACATTCAATTCTCTATTATAAAGACTGTTATGTATCACTGAAGCTATTATCTATAATATAATTCTTAATATCAACTAAATGAAAGAAATAAATATAGTTATTGATATCAGTTAACAGATACTCAAATTTGACTACAGAGAAAAGAAGTATCAAATCAAAGTAACTAGTTATGAGCAATTCAATAAGAAGAAGAAGGTCATTATTTAGGAGAAATATACCAGTAGTAAAGAATCCACTATAAATAAAGAAGAAGAATCTAAAGATAAGAATAACTCTAGACTTTATCTATAAATCAATATGATAGACAATAGACAAGAAGATAATATTTGAATATAAGATATTATTACTATTGTAATATTTCTAGTTTCTTTAAAAGAAAGCAGCTAAATCTGATAGTTCTAGTAGGTCTAAAGTAGCTATTAAAATATCTTAGTTATAATAACTTAATATATAGTAGTATAGCCTGACTATATCATTTTGTAAATATCATCAATATGTAAAAAAAAGCAGATAATAATAAAGATAAAGACACTCCTCTAACATATATACTATATTATATAAAGAAGATGTCAAACATATCAGGTATGTCAAATATGAGCTCACCAAGTAGTATAAGCAGAACAGGATCCAGAATGAATACTGGTAGCATGAGTATACCTATTATGATGATTATAATTATAACTATTCCTATAGTAGCACTAATAATAATAATGGTAAAGAGGACAATTTTTATCTTTGATAGTAAGAACTATATCATATAGGTATACTATATAAAGAATCTCTTAAAAGAATATGGTCTGGAGAACTACTAAAGCTACAGATATAAATAATGAGATATAATACTATAAGAGATTACAAAGCACTAAGAGAGATTATATTCACTCTTTCAAATATACAAATCAAACTTATTATTAATATTATAATGATAAATAAAGCCTGAGAAATCTTATGCAATTACTACTAATAGGCATCTATATCAAACAGATTCTATGTACCTATAAGCACAACTGTTCAATCTTTAAATAAAGTTCAAGGAGAGTATCTGGATCTATATAAATCATATTGATGATCTGACAAATCAAGTGAATTCTTTTTCTATACCAGTAGACTATATCAAAGATAAAGACAAGGTCCTGGTCCTTATATGTAGCCTTTCTGAGGAGTATAATATAGTTGTCACTACTATGAGAGAATCTGGCAAACTATTGGACTATAAGTATATCATTATAAGTCTTTTAAATGAGAAATCAAAACTGGATAGTAACAATAACAAAGATAATAAGAAAGTATTCTATAGAGCATATAGATGAGACAAAGGTAAGCTAAATGAAGGATGAGAGCAAAACCAGCAGCATAATGGTCAATGAGCCAAATTCAATAGTAAATATTTCTACTGTAATAAATATAGACACTGTGAGCAAGATTGCAACTATAAGAAAAAAGAAAAGAACAGTCAACAGCAATGTAGATAGGCAAACATTGTGGATACCAATAACAATAAAAGCAGCAGTGATAGAGGTTTATTCTTTGTAGAGACAGATATAGGAGTAAATTTAGAAAATATTTTTATACTAATAAAAAATGCTCTAACTACCAGTTTTACCAGTTTTAGTACTAGTACCAATATAAGTTATATATCTAGCAGTATAAATATATATAGTGAAGAGATCTGACTTATGGATTCTGGTGCAATATAGTATAATATATAAGTATACAACTTCCAAGTTACTAAAATCATATATTACTCTTAGGACAAATTCAGAAATCATATATAAGATCATAAAGCTGAGTCAAACTAAAGTTACAAATCACAAAGCTGAGTTAACTTGAAATCATAAAATATATAATTTATAAAAACAGAACTTTACTAATCAGAACTGAAAGAATATATACTGAATATATAGATATATCAAAATAGAGAACTATAATAAATCAAACAAATAATCACAACTTTTGAATATACACCAGATATGACCAAGACTCCTCAATTATAAGAAGTCTCCAAACTGACTAAAGGAATAAGGCAAGCAGAAGGATTTGGAAGCTCAGATAAGAAGGAAGTATGTATATCTTCTTCAGGTTAACTATTTCAAAAAGAATACTCTCCAGCAAATATATTACCAATCAGTCAAATTGTACAAGAATATCATTCTGAAGCTAGAAGAGCAAACCACCTTCGAAATCTTTGCACTACTCAACCCCAGAAATCTCTTCTTCGAACTCAATGAAGATATCCTGAATCTGGATATTGAAGGATACATATTCTCTGACAAGATAAATCTAGTATACTCTTGAGCAACTAACCAGAGCTGGGAAAGTATCATCTTGCTGAAAAGAACCATCATAAGATATCTAGTGCTCTTCTTTAACTGAACTCACAGAGAAGTCTATAAGCTAAACCTATTAGAAAATAGCAAAAGATTCCAGAAGAAAGAAAAGGCTCCTTTATAACTCAGGAGACAGTGAAGCCTTCTATTAATATTAGATAAGAATTAATACCTCAGCAACAGCAACAACTAGTAAAACTCCTCAACAAATATCAAGATATCTTCATCACTAATTATGGCAATCTGCCATACAATCCATCATATCACCATAATATAAATATAGAAAATACAATACCCATCTAGCAGAAACTCTATAGAATACCCTATTACCTAAAGATATTCAAAAGAGAACACATTCAAGAACTCTTAGACAATGGAGTCATCTGATCCTCTACCAGCCCTTGAGCCAGTCCTATACTTATTGTACCAAAGAAAGGAGGATGAATATTTTATATAGATTACAGGAAACTCAACTCAGTAACAGAAAAAGATACCTATCTCTCATTCAGAATCAATGACCTTTTGGATCAGTTATAAGATACTAGATACTTCAGCAATATGGACCTTTTTGCAAGATTCTATAAGATCTTCTTGGATCCTAAAGACATTCAGAAAACAGCCTTTTTTGTTCTAGAAAAACTGTTTGAGTATCTCTGAATACCTTTTGAACTTTGTAATATATCTCTCACCTTCTAGAGAATGATGAACTCAGTCAATGACCCATTGATATACTATTGTCTAATTGTATATATATATAATTCCAACATCTATTCAGCCAATTTTGAGGAATACCTATACTACTTAGAAGAATTCTTCAAGCTTACCCATAAGAACTACCTGAGACTCAATGTCAAGAAATACTACTTTGGGAAACAGAAACTTGAATTTCTTTAATTTATAGTTTCAAAAGAAAGAATCTATATAGATCCAAAGAAATCCAAGAAGATCAACAATTGGCCAGTACTCAAGATTCCAAAGGAAACACTATTATTCCTATTGCTAGTATTCTACTATAGAAGGTTTATCAAAGACTTTATTCAAATTGCTGCCCCAATTTAAATCCTTTTCAAGAAAGAAGTACCTTACAAATAAGCAGAATTACAAGAGAAAGCCATCAAAGAACTCAAGCACTATATAACTACAGTACTAATCCTTATTTGGCCTAATCTATAGAAGCTATTCATCTTGTATACAGATGTCTCCAAAGATGGTCTTGGAGTAGTTCTAGCTCAAGAAGGACCTAATCAATAATACTATATAATAGCTTATATAAGCTGAGCAACTAATCAGCAGAAAACCAACTATGGTAGCACTAAACTGGAATGTCTTGTAGTCATATGGGCAGTCACCCTGTTTAAGTATTACCTTATCAGAAAAATATTCACTCTGATAACTGATTATAGAGTCCTTAAATGACTATTCAACTACAAGAAACTCTTCAGAATCCTAGCCTGCTAGATCCTTATCCTTCAGGATTACAAAATCACTATTATTCACAAAGTAGAGAAAGCTTATAACAATATTGATATACTTTCCTACCAACCCCAATGAATCAGAAGAAGAATATACCAAGGAACTATACCCTAAAGGAAGTATCTCTGACTGTCAAAGCATAAGAAGATCTCATCTGAAAAGAATACCAGAAAGCCCACTAAGGATAGGTAAATATAGAAGAAAAATTGTAAACAACATACCAACATTGGCCCAACCTTAGAATATAAGTCCAGAATATACTCAAGAAATATGACATCTGCTGGAAGCACTAAGAAAGGAAGAATCATCAAACACTACTACAATCAATCATACTACCAGACAATATCTTTCAGAGATGAGAAGTAGATATAATTGAACCTATACTAATTACACCAAGAAGAAACAAGTATATCCTTATATTTGTGAAATATCTAACTAAGTGACCTGAAGCTTTCTCAATGGAAATTGCAGATATCTTGACCATTTCAGGCCTCCTCTATAAACTCACACTCAGATATAGACCCCTAGAAGAACTTATCTCTAACTAAGGTACAAAATTCATCAATAATATAATCACAAGTTATGTCTGAATTCACAAGATCTATCTTAAACAGACCACATTATACTACTCTCAGACTAATGATATAACAGAATGAATGAACCAGACTATTAAGAAAGAACTTGCCCAAGTCAATCCTACCAACTGAGACCTCTGTTTATCTGAGATTTTATAGGAAATTTAGAACACTCCTGCTGCCTTTACTAAACAAAAGCTCTTTAAGATGATATTTTTTTAATGATAAAGAGAGCTGATGCACTATATAGTAATATACTAGGTTTAATGAATTCTTATTTTAGGAGTTCATTAATCTCTTTTTTGAATGTATCAATTTCTCTAGAAGATATGTGATAGATTGACTTAAAGGCTGATTTAGTATCTGGTATAGTTTTGATTATATAGTTAACTACTCATTTAGATGATAGATCTTTTAGAAGTTTCTTTGAGAATATGTCTCAAAATTTCTAGAGTAAGGGTTTAATATGATGTTAACTTTGAAAAAGTCTTCTTTGAGGTTCTTGAGTTCTTCTTTAAAGTAATGTATAGAGATAACAAAGAGAAGGCATTTCTTTACTAATTTCTTAAGTTATAATTTATTGATATAAGTAATATTTAGACCAAAATTACTAGAGTTGAGTAAGTCTCTTTTATTTTCCAGTTTAAAATTGTGGCATTCTTTCTTGATAGTCAGAGAATGATTCACTCAATCTATTATAGAGTTCTCTTATTTTAACCATAGTATCTCAAGGATAATCTTATTATCTTAGAGTGATATAATTTAGATAATAATATATACTCAGTAGTTACTAATTCTGAAGAATAGATTGTAGACTTTCTTGCTAATAATATATAAGGTTCTATCAGCAGTAGTAACTACTTGAGTTTGTTATACTAGAGAGGTCAGAACTTTAAGTCTGTTGGCTATTTTTTCATTGATGAAATTGTCCAAGACACTACTATCTAGTATAATCTTAACAGAAGCTTAATTAATAAAAGCTTATAAGATAAGTAGTTTGTCTGATCCAATAATAGTGATTTCAATTATAAGAGATTTCCTTCTATTGTCTCTTCATTAGGTTAACTTATTAATACATGAGAAGTAATTATCAATTATTTGAGAAGAGTATATTCTAATACTATGAGAGTTTTGACCACTAGATATAAATTCATCTTTAATTTTTCTGTAGAATTATTTCTCTTTATTTATAGTAGATTGAGCTGAAGCTTTGTTTGATGAGCCAAATCTCTTAGATCCTCAAATAGTAAATGGTAGTTCAGAAACTTCCTTGACTATCAGAGTTGATTCAATTTTCTCAAATAGGATCTAGGTAATATAGTAATTAATAGAGATCTTAAATAATGTCCAACTATAGTTTTTGATAAGGATAATAATTTTGTCTGTATAATCTTCATTAATGACTCCTCCTTCTACTAAGAGTTCTTTTAATACTAGGCTGCTACAATAGCATATTCTTCTAATATATCCTTCAGGAATTTAAATACTAATTCTTATATAGACTTACTTGACTTCTTAATTGAAAACTATAGCTTCTTCAGCTATATAAGATTATATCTAACTACCTCTTGGCTACCTTTGGTAGGAGTCATAGCTGTTGTCCTTAACTTGATAAAGTCTAGTATTTTGGTAGTCAGATTGTTGAAATAATACAGAGTAGTGATAGTTGCTTATATTGTAGTTCAAGATTTTTAATTGGAACAGATACTGGCCATGTATTCTGTCTTTTAGCAATAGAAGCATACTCTACTTCTTTTGAGTTTATTTCTTTCTCCTTTAGTGAGTTTTTTAAAGATACTTAGCTGAGTAAGTTCAGTATTTCAGATTATCCAAGAAGTAGATATAGAGGGAGCTCTGAATGATTTATACTTGGGTTCTTCTTTCTTAGTCTATAATTTTTTCTTGTTATGAAATTGTTTTTAAGGCAGAATTGGTCCAGCTGTTAGAATTTACTTGACCATGGTCTTGATTTTAGCCAGGTACCATTATTGGTAATTATAACCAACTAAGTGTTCTTGTTCTTAGATCTTTCTTATAAGCCATTCTGATAGTATATCAAATAAATAGTTTATTTTTATATTATTTCATACTTTTTTTTT
>RBNI01007615.1:0-10134 GCA_003990745.1 Jimgerdemannia flammicorona | reverse complement strand
AAACCACCCTACTACCCTTCACTCCAACTCTCCCCCCACTCTGCTCATAGACTTTCTCTACCAACCAGTGCTGCTGCCCTCTCTGCAGATTCCATCCCAGCCATTAGCCTATCAAAATGTCCTCCATCAATCCTTTCCACCTCACCAACTGCTCCTCTAAACTCAAATGCTTTCCTTTTCAAATACAAATAGCTAGTGGCCCATCAGTTCTGCCTATACTGCTAATACTCAACCTAAAATCAGCCACTCCCTCCCCACCCCCCCCCCACCAATATATCTCTCAGATCTTTCTATTGACTCTGCTCTTCATTCTCTCTGCACACAACACCAAATATATTCCTAACTATTAACTAAAAGTCTCTAAGTATCTCACACTCTCTTAATCAATAATCTAATATCTGCATAAACCCCCCTTTCTGTTCTACATTATAGCACTCCTCACAATCAAAGTTCTCTCCCTCCACAAAGTGGCCTGAGCAAAAGTTGAGCATAACATTCCTCTGCAATATATACTACCAAACTACCCAGTACTTGGGTGGCAACCATTACCTTATATCTGCACTCTAGGCCCAGACTCTATTCTAGTTCTACTTCTCTCCAATTTCTGCCATCTGCTAGCTGCTAGGTCATACATTCTGTCCCAACCCTCTCTGGTACTCTATTCTATCACTAATATCAAAGTCTAAGAGAGAGGTACTCCCTAGCAACACTCAATCCCATCTTCACATTACTGGGCCCCACAGTATCTCTCCTTTATCTCTCTGTTAACAAATTCTAATACAGTGAGCCCTATCTACTACTCCCTACCAGAAGCCCTTATATCTCATTTGCCCTCTATTTGGAAGCCCAACTAAGGACAGTAGATCTCTAGTAGCTTCTCTTAGTGAGCACTACATCTCCCAGACCTTTTTCATCAGAGGAACTCAGCTACTACCTCTTAGTTCTACTGCTCTCTTCAGCTACCATACTTATAAACAATATAGCCTCTTTGGGAAGTCAACTAGCCCAAGGCCTCCTTTAGTTACTAGCAATGACAAGATTTCCCAGTTAATCTGACTCCTTCACCCAGCCCAGATCTAATCCTTTGCCAGCTTCAATAGCCTCTTCACCACCCAGGCCAGAAAGTCCAGGTGATATACCAAATACTACAACTTTGGTAGCCAGTAGACATTCAAAATTGCAATGTGCCCTACCAAAGACAGGTGACAGCCTCTCCAACCTCTTAGAACCTCCCCCCAGATGGCCACTCATTACTTCCACCAAGTGTATAGCAGGACTGACCCATATATAAAGAGATAAATGCCTAAATATCTCACAGTCTCTCCTGTAGAGACAATTGTTCCAATGACATCCCATCCTACTAGACCATTACCTAATATTATTATTTTGTACTTATACCAGTTAAGTTTAGTCCCAGAGTATGTCTCATACTACTCTACTGTCTCTTGGGGTTCCTTGATATCTGTAATTGACCCCAGACCAACTACTATATCATCTGCAAAGGCTCCAACCTTCCACACAATACTGAATATAGAGAGCTCTACTATCTTTTGCCAAATCCTATCCATCAATAGCTCTAAGGACAGAGTATACAAAATTGAGAATAGGGGGTCCCCCTGAGGAATGCCTCTCCCCAGAGAGGATGCCATCTCTCTATGTCTATTGTATATAAGTGCCACTCTACTCCTTTCCAGTAGGCTGATCATTGTCACTTGAAACTATTGAGAGATACCAATCCTATCCAGAACCTTCCCCAGCCAGATATGCTATATACAGTCATAAGCTTTCTCCTGATTCAAGGAGACCAGTCTCTCATCCAATCCACAAACTCAAGCTCCTTCAATAACACTATACACCCAGGCCATACTATCTCTAATGAGCTGGCTCCCTACAAACCCTTTTTTTTTTTTTTTTTTTTTTTTTTTTTATAGTCACTTAGACTTCCCTTTATTACTGCAATCTACATTAATAGTACAATACTACAATATTACCCCCATCCCCTCACCCAATACCCCTTGGATCCCTCTCACCCCCCTCTACCTCTCCCTGTTGGAGAACAACCCAGTTACCCACCACCCAGATCTACCCTCCACTTTTCCAATATACACACTTCACCAGTCCCTGGTGACTACCCCCTCCAGGTCCCCACCCCTGTCACCAACTATTCAAAATATCCAATAACAGTCATTCTCATCATGCCACCCAATCCTCCATCCCTATCT
Source organism: Jimgerdemannia flammicorona (assembly GCA_003990745.1). Taxonomy (NCBI): domain Eukaryota; kingdom Fungi; phylum Mucoromycota; class Endogonomycetes; order Endogonales; family Endogonaceae; genus Jimgerdemannia; species Jimgerdemannia flammicorona. Next base: position 7,912 of record RBNI01007615.1, on the reverse strand, counting down.
GCTGACCCTCTTCAAATACATATACCAATGTCCTACTAGCCCAATCCAAATTGCCAGAGCCCAACCCAGAGTCAGCCATTTATCACCAACCCCCCCCACTAACCTGCAGTGGAGCTCCCCCCATCTCCCCCCTTCCCCTCTTACCAGTACCCACAGCCCTAACCTGTCTGCAATGTAGTACCAAAAAACCCCCAGAATATCACACTCACCAAGCCAATGTTCAGGCATTTGAATTACTCCCCCTTCCTGTCCAACATCTAAACATTTTTCACACTCATACTGGCCATCTGCCACCAAGTGCTCAGAATGAAAGTTCAACATCACATTCTGCCTTAGAAATCTCTACCACACCACCCAGACCTTGGGAGGGAGCTACTGCATCACCTGCTTGCTCTAAGTCTAAAGCCCATTCCAGTCCCACTCTTTGCCAATCCCCACCCTCTGCCATGCAGAAGGCCACAGGTCCCCCCCTAAGCCCTGCAAGCACTCCATACCATTGCTAAGCTGAAAGTCCTCTGCCAAAGTGCCACCTAACAGAAGCCTATCCCATCTTCACATCCACAGTCCCCAATCTCCCTCACCCTCATTGCCCAGCCATCACAGACCAATTCTCCAGACACCATCTACCACCCCCCACCAAAAGCCCTTATATCACATCCTCTCACTCCCCTCTAGAGCCACCATTGCAAGCAGGTTATCAGATATACTGCAGGGGGAATACCAGGCCTCCTATACCCTTTGCATGAGTGGTACCCACTCCTGTCCCTGTAACTTACTCACTCTCTTCAGCCACCATGCTCACAAGCAATAAAGGCATTTGGGAAAGTTCACCAAGCCCAGGCCACTGCCCTCTACAGGTAGAGTCAGTATCTCCCATCCTATTTGACTCCACCACCCAGCTCAGATCCATGTCCTTACCATCTTTAGAAGGTATCTGACTACCTATGCTGGGAAGTCCAGATAGTATCCCACATACTACAACTTTGGCAGCCAATACACATTCAGTACCATCATCCTTCCTGCCAAGGAAATGTGCTGACTGCCCCACTGTAAAAGCACATCCCCCCATACTAGGAAGTGCTGTTCCCACCAAGTACAAGGAAGAAGAGACCCATATATAGAGAAGTAGATCCCCAGATAGCGAATGGGATCCCTTGCTGGTACCACTGTCCCAATCATGTTTCCATCAATGATTTCTCTACTCAACACCATAGTCTCACATTTGTGCCAATTGAGCCTGGCACCAGAGCCCCTCTCATACCATTCCACAGTCCACTGTAACTCCTCCACATCTGTCAATGAATCCAATCCAACTACTATATTATCCACAAAGGCCCCCACCTTCCAATTAATCCCTAGAATATCCAAACCCCTAATTCGATGCCTGATCCTGTCCAATAGGGGCTCCAAGAAAAGGGCATACAAGATGGGTAATAAAGAATCCCCCTGCGGCACCCCATGACCCAGAGGGAAGGCACTACCTCTGTGTCTATTGACCACCAGTCCTGCCTGACTGTCCTCCAAAAGACTGATTAATGACCTCTGGAACCCTGGCAAAACACCCACCCACTTTAGTACTCCTTCTAGCCAGACCCTCTGCACTCTATCATATGCCTTCTCCTGATCCAGAAACACCAGTCAGCCATTAACCCCAGCAGTCTGAGCCCCTTCAATCACTCCATGGACCTAGGCCATCCCATCATATATCAACTGACCACCAACAAAACCTCGCTGCTCAACTCCCAGTACTTGCTGAGCGATCCCCTGCAGTCTGGTCACCAAGATCTTCATAACCAGCTTGTGGTCCATATCAAGGAGTATGATCGGTTGCCAGTTCTTTCAATCTTCCCTCCTCCCCTTATCCTTAAAGAGTAAAGAGACCAGCCCTAGATGCTGGCCCCCAATCTAAGTTCCAGACTAAAGAACCTCATTGCACATCCCTGTCAACTCCTCTAATACTGCCTCCACCTTGGCTATCTTTTTCCAAAAATCCCAGAAAAGCTCATCCTCTCTCAGTACTATCTCCTTACTTGTTGTAGCCAGGACCTTGCACACCTCCTCTCCTCACTCGGTCCCCCAGAGCCCCTAGACCCATCGCTGGGTTCAGATGCCAACCCTCCAACTGCCATTCAATGTCCAAGACATCTCCACCCTCTCCTTCCTCACTCTATAGGTCCTCCCAGTGGGACCTTAGCAATTCCAAAATTGCTGAAGTCTCCACCACCATCTTCCCATCCTCATCCAAGATGCCATCCCACCACTGTCTAGTTCTCTGTACTTATAACATCCACAATAAAAACTGAGTGGGTTGCTCCCCTTCCTCCAACCCTTGCCACCTTAACCTTGCCACCATCCCTATCAATTTAGCCTCTTCCTCCAATCATAACACCTCTTTAAGTTTCCTGACTTCCTTATGAATCCTTACAATGCACCAGTCTACCACTTCTCTACCTTCTAGTACTCCTACCCATCTCTCCAGGAGTATCCCCAGCTGCTGCAAGGCCCAGCACACTCTCTGCCACCACTGAGCACTCCTCCCTTTTCCCACCTCCCTCCAATATCTCTGAGTGCTCAATTTCAGCCTCCTTCAACAATCTCCTATTGCCAGTCCCTGCTCCTGCCATCAACCAATTTTTCCAACAACCTCCATCTCCCAGACAGCCTATAAATTGCTATCCTCCAACAATGAGGAATTGAGCCACCAATATCCAGGCCCATCCCCACTTCCCTCAAACCTCCCCCCCCCAAGCAGACCCCAGTGGTCAGACCATGAGCACCACACTACCTCCAGCATGGCCCAGACATCTACTCCCCAGTATTCTGCCATCAGTATCCAGTCGATTCTCGAACTCAGCCCAGCTGCTCAGTTAGTATAAATTCAACAATCCTCTCAGAACTGTCTCCCTGAGTCCACCAGGGAGCTCAACCTCTCCATCTCCATCCAACCCTCCAACCTGCTACTTCGGCCCTTCATCCCCCTCCCACTATCGGTCCAGTCCACTACATTATCCCTTACCATATTGAAATTCCCCCCCAGGCAATCAATTGCAGCCTCAACCATAACATCAGCCTCTTACAAATTTCTGATCCAGTCCACCTGCTCCTCTCTCTCTGCTGAGCAATAACATGACCCTACCATCAGAGGGCTCCAACCAGGTCTCTTCCACACCCCCTACACCAACCAACTCCCCCAATGTCCTATATCACCAATGTCCCCCATCCCCTTCCACACTAAGATACCCACCCACCCAAACCACACTGCCACACCCCCCCACTCTCTAGTCCAATCCTGAAAGTCCACTTTTGCCTCATAGCATACATCCTGTAGTAAAAAGAGATCTGCATCCAGCCCCTTGAGCTAACCAAATATGAACTTCTGCTGAGCTGCCCCCCTCAACCCATTCACATTCAAAGAGAATATTCTAGTTGTACTGTTCATATTGAATAATGTTTGAACATTATAACCCAGCCTAGTATTTCATGCTCATCTCATCCCCAGCCAGATCCAATTGCCACTCTGCTTCCAAGTCCCCCTCCACTGCAACCTGAGCATTCAATGCCTCCAAGATTTCCTGATATTCCACCCCATCCACCACTTCCATCTCTGCCCAATAGTTGGCACAGACCACTCTCCACTTCTCCAATCCCTTCCTCGATCTCCACAAGTAAGCTGCACTGTCATTTGCAATCTCCTGGAGTTCCTCCTCCCTCTGATCATTGACCTGATATTCAACTGATTCCAATAGTACTGCCAGGATCTCATTCCTAACCTTCCTTGGCACCTCCTCCCCATGAAGGATTTCCTCCCAATGCCTTTCCTTCATAATTCAGAAGTTCTCTCCCCCCAGCTCCTCTGCTGCCACCCCTTCCAGTGTCTTCTACAGCCACTTCTCCTCATCCACTGCCTCTGCCATACCCTGGGCAACTTGACCATCCCCTACCCCTGGGTCAACCAGAGCACTCCTCCTCACCGACTCATCCCACTCCTCATCCAGGACATCCAGTAACTCCTCCTCACCCCCTGCCCCCCCTGGGACACTATACTGAGGTTGGACTCCATCACTCATCTCCACATCCACCTCTACACTGCCCTGCTCCTCCTCCCTTGGTCCATCCTGGACTCCACCTTGGGCCATCTTCCTTCCCCCTGCCCAGTCACTCGTATGCAATTCTGCTCTCCCATCCCCTGTGCCACTGCCAGCCCCACTGCCCTCCAACTTCACCAGCAGCTCCTTCTGGATTCTCCTCCCTTGCATCTTCTCCCAGATCACCTTGTCCACTCTGGTCCTCTTCCTCTTGACTACTTCTACCACTGTCTTTACTTCATACTCCTGCCAAGCCAATCTCCTTCTCTCGACTGCTCCCTCCAGGTCCTTGAAAGCCTTCAGCAAATCTTCCTCCTCTTCCAGAGTCCCCTTCACTCATGTGACCTTGTACTCTACTTATCTCCACTTCAGAGTTGCTGACCAATCTCTTGTCTTTCCTGTGTTCTCCTTTCTAGCCAGCCTCATCTGGACATTGATGTCACTAGTCTGGAGCTCCATCCCTTCCCAGACCTTGAACCTGATGTCCACAATCTCTCCATACTTCTTTACTGCCCCTACAATCAACTCTCTGGCCCTCTCCCTTAATACCGTAGAGAGATCCAACACCATCAACTGCACCACTTAGGAGTCCCAGCGCATACACCAGGCTATTGGGACCACAACTCCACCCACTGTCACCCCCTTCTCCATGGCAGTCAACAATGCTTCCTCTTTCTCAAATCTCACCTTGACTTCTTCTTTCCTCTTCAAAAACTTCACTGACACTGCCCCCTTTACCTTCTGTATCACCAGCTCCAAGATCATCCTCATAGTTACTGCCAAGCCCCTGAAGCACAACATGATAGTGAATTCTGATCTTGATTTCTTGAGTAATGGTGCCGACACCATACTCATCACCCCATCTGCCAGGTCCCCAGGCCTCATGCCCACCTTCTGTCCTGATCCATCAACTGCTGTCATATCTGGATTTTTTTCCAGATCCCCAGTCACAGCCCATCAGCAGTCACATCACCAGCCCCTACTCTCCCCCCTCCCCTACCACCAGATGCTCCCCTGGGTGCTCCTTTCTGATCCCCAGTAGCAGCCATTGATGTCTTTTCCAGGTCCAGCCATCTATCCAGACCTGAGGCCATCCTCTCCATCTTGACCTTGTCAGCAAAGATCGACCTCTCCCCTCCTCACTGCTGCAAGCCACCCCTCCCTCCACCACCAGTGCCTCGGCCAGCCATCAAGGCCCCCAGCATTCCCAAACCATCTCTCCTCCTCTTTACCTATTGCTAGCCAATGGCACCACTGCCCCCCTGATCAGTATACTCACCAGATCAATTATTGCTATCCATGTCAATAGTCATCTGTCACCAAAAATGTTAAGAAAGTGTTATCTGAGTCTTGTGTCACCTGAATGGTTCTGGTGAAAGGTGTTTGTAGTACTTGCTCCCTACAAACCCTCACTGCTCCTCACTCAAAACTTACTGGACTATCTTCTATAGCCTTATCACTACTACCTTAGTGACTAACTTCCTGTCTATGTCTAGAAGTATGATGGGCTGCCAATTCTTCTGGTCCTCTCTTCTATCTTTATTCTTATAAAGCAGCAACACCAGCCCCAGATCTTGCTCCCCCACCCACCTCCCTAACTATAGTACCAAATTATACATTGTCATCATCTCTCTCAGCACCCCAGATACTTCCAGCATCCTCTTCCAAAAGTCCCAGAGCAGACCATCCTCACCAGATGCTGTGCCCAGTATAGTCATGGCAAGAATCTGGCAAATCTCCTCCTCTCTAACTAGTATCACCAAATTATCCAGCCCATCTACTAGTGGTAGATGCCAATTCTCCAAAATATATACAATGGTAGCAGCCATTGCCCCACCCTCCTCTTCACTCCACAAACTGCTCCACCTCTCCTTGAGTAAGCCCAGAATTTTCTGTGAACCATACACCAGTAGTTTATCTGAGTAGTGCTCTAAATGAGTCAATTTGAATCAAATCCAGATTCAATTTATCACATAATGGTTTGATCTGAATCTCAAATCCAAAGTAATCTGAATCAACTTGGATTAATCCAAATCTACTCCATCTAAATTGCTCTATTCGAATTACCCATTCAAATCACCCTATCCAAATCACCCCATCCAAATCACTCCATCCAAACCACCTCATCTGAACCACTCAATCCGAATCACTCAATCTGAATCACTCAATATAAATCACTCAATCCAAATCCTTTAATTCAAATCCTCCAATTTGAATCCTCTAATTCAAATCCTTCAATCTAAATTCTCATCTGAATCCTTCAACTGAATCCTTCAATCTGAATCCTCTACATGACTCATATGCTGGACATGTCTACATATACAATATATATACATGCAAACATATGCATGTACATATAAACATACAAACATACAAATACACATATTGACAGATCAGTCTTCAATAGTTTATAGTACTGATGATGTTTCAAGTTAAACATTCTTGATAGTTTTATACCTTCTATATAATCCTCACTCCAAAATCTAACAACATTGTGCTAAGACAGGAGATGATGTTGTTTGTAACTATTACAGATAAAAAATTAAGACATACCTATTGATATAACTGACACTTTTGTTTGACACATATATGATACTGTTTCATCTACCCCCATAAACTGCACTAGCCAGAAGTTCAAAATACTTAGTAGTATGACTTCAAACATGTATTGACACATAAAAGACAAGTACTCTAACAAAATCAAAAAGAATACAGAGACAAATAAAATTGATATCCAAGCTGTAGTGGGTACATTTATCTGATTATCTGACTATTTCTATACCAATAACCCTATTTAATCAAAAATATTTAGCCATACTCTTTGGCAGAATTTCAAAATCAGCTCATTTACTAGATTATATGCACAGATCAGCCATTCACAACCATCAAGAGTGATCAATTACATAGAATCTTTAGCCTCCTCAAGTATGATTTATATTTGCCAAGTATCAATACTATTTGTAAAGATGTCCTGGAGGCCTATAGGAAGGAGTATGATAATCTCTGCCAGATACTTCAGATAAAATAAGAGCAGTACCATAACCTTTGCAAGCTGAATTATGTATATATATATATTTATAAAGAGCTCACCAATTTAACCTCACATTCAATAAGCAGAATTCAGTAGATAAAATTTTATTTATGATCAACATATGGATATCTCTCAATATAATTTCATTTCTAGGTATTACTAGTCATTGGATTGATCTCAATTGGCAGCTTAAATCTCTCACCCTTGACTTCATCAAACTTGCTGGCCCTCATTCTGGAGAAAATATTGCAGATGCTTTTATTAGTTATATCCAGGAGCTTGGGATCACAACCAAGGTAAAAAAGGGGGGCTTGCCATCAGGTTAGCATTTTGAGAGAAGTCTTAAAAAAAACAGATTTTATTGGTTATTTATTTTCATATAAATTGGCTGACTGAATATTTTAAGTACAGATTTTGGCCATTATGATAGACAATGCTACAAACAACTCAAGTTTTAGCAGACAGTCTCAAACAGGAAAATGTGGCCTTTAGTATAGAAAGCTACTATATATGATACCAGGCCCATATACTGAACCTTGCTATTTAGGACTATCTTATATATGTAGATAAAATATCTGAGAGAGGAGGGACCCAGAGTATAGTTTCCAAGCTACACAAACTGGTTATATTGGTCTGATTTCTCTACAACAATAAGACAAATTCACTGTACAGTGTAGAGCAATCAGTTTAGCTCTAAAGGAGCTAATATTAGACATCTGTACACATTGGAACTTGATATTTGCAATGATTCAGTGCATGCTGGAGTTTGCTGTGGTATGCATTTTTTTTTTTTTTT
>RBNI01007614.1:0-10134 GCA_003990745.1 Jimgerdemannia flammicorona | reverse complement strand
CACCACCCACCAAGCACTGCCCCCCCATTAACCTAGGCTAGCTATTGGCCAGCAGCTCGACCATACCAGGTGCAGCAGGGCCTATGTTGGCCCACACCTCATTCTGCACACCATACTCTCCCTACCACCAGGGGAAACCCAACCATATGCCAACAACTGAAAGTGCATGCCTGAGAACCCAACGTATGTACAAGGCCACACCCGAGCTGAATAGAATAGCCCCTGCCACCCCAAAGAGAATGACAAGCAAAGAAAAAACTCTCATCAAAGCACAATACAGTGGGTAGGGCCTGGTTCTCCCAGTATAAAGGACTTATACGTGAGGCAGGAGGAAACCCCCAATACCCCACTACTCAAGCCTGTGGGCCTCGATCACATTGCCATGTCAGCTTCTGGTTCCAGTTGAGTGCAGCCAAGATGCCTGAAATGGGTAGCCTCGGGCCCCCCGACCCCCCCTGACAACTGGGGCCTCACCCCACTACCCACCAAAAGAAGCTGAGAGTGTCACCTACCACCTAACTGTGCCGCACCAATCAAAAGGCCCCACCGAAGCAGCACCTGCCCCAGCCCTGATAACTGCCCCCAGCCTGGCACCCTACTGGTTCACCGTTATCACCCTTCCTCCTATCTGTGATGGCCATCTCCCCTCCCATCCTGACAACACCTGAAAAGCAGTCACCTACACCAGAACCATGCTCACCGGGAAGCTTGCCAAAGCCAGAGGGCCCCACCACAGGCACCGAGGACCTGCAAGTAACCTACACTGAGCACTTGATGCCCAAGGTCAGCTGACTCCCTATGTAGCCCGAGACACACCAAGACAGCACCTTGTTGGCAATGGCAAAAGGACGAAGGTGCTGCACCAAAACAGATATACTCCAGACACAGCCGAAGGCACCAGAAACTGCAAAAAAGTGGAGAAGACACCAATCTGACACTGATAAAGGGGCAACTCATCACCATTGCCCTCCTCCCACCATGCCCATACAGGCATAGCAAACCAACCCGAGGTAGAGGGGGGAATAATAGGGGAAAGGGGACTCAGAAGATTGCCTACCAAACCTTGTGACCGGTAAGGTAGTGGAGAAAGGAGCTATTATTTCTTCCTCTATTAAAAATCAATATCTATGTTGATTCTGAATTTAAGGACTAAGAGAGAAGTTATGATATCTTTCTCTTCATCATTACTATGTATCACCTTTTTAATTAGTTATTGAAGAAGTAGTTACTGCCTCAGTATCAAATAAAATTAAATCAATGAGGTCTATAAATGATTCATAGGTATCTGTAAGTAGTGGTATAGAGAACCTCTATTTAATATAGTTGGAACTATTCAGATAGGAGACTTATTGGTTATGTATGAGATTATCTATTTAGATAGGTACTTCTTCAAAGAAGTCAGTAAGATCTTAGAGCCATTGGTCTTATTGTTACTCAAAAGGAGACTCTAGTAGAGTTTACAGTTAGTAGACTTGAGAGTAATCCAGAAGTGAGCTTCTTTGATAACCTTGATCTCCAGTATATCAATCTCAGTAAAGAGAGGCTCTAAAATTCTTCAGTTATATATGGTTGAGATTGGAAATTGTAAAAGATATATATTATATGATTTGATAGACCTTCTTGATAAGTCTTTGCTCATATCTATCTAGGTAAGCCTAGGTGTTAACTTGGTTAGCAGTTAGGTCTTATACTTATTAGAGAAGTTGGTGTCTAATTTTCTATTCATATCAGATTTCTAGAAAACTGAAAGTAAGATAGACAATATCTATACCTTCATGGTAGTTGAGAATATAGTATCTCAGGTTCTGGCTGAAGAGGATAAGAGACTCTGAGTAATAATTCCTTCTTGGATAGTAATCTGAATATGTCTGAAAAGGCAGTCAATCTGGCTTAAGAGAGGCTAGCCATAGTGAGTAGTTTGGTGATAGACAGTAGGTATTCTTAGAGTCTTTTTCTTTATAGAGTAAAGAGCTGAGATGAGAGTTGTAGTATGTTTCTATTCTGAGTATTTATATCTGATTATTAGTCTAGTTTGACTTTATGTTAACTATATTTCTAGAGCAATATATGATCTGTTGCTATAAGTAGGATATATACTGGTTACCTAATAATAATTAAGTAATATCGACTAAAAATTTTCTATCTTTAACATTAGATAGAGATTTAGTTACCCTATTAAGGCATTATCCTCCAGACTACAGACTGGGGGTTCAAACCTGACCAGAAAATTTCAATGACCACTAATAAGTACTATATCATACTGGTATAATTTACTGATTTTATATAATCCTTCTAGTTTAACTTTATATAGAAGATCCTGAGGAGTTCTTTAACAGAATAATCTGTTTATTTTATTGACTAATTATAGTATTTCTTTTCTCTTCAATACTTGGTTATATATATATATATTTCCCTCTTATTTATTATATAGTCTGGGTCTAGAGCTGCAGATTCTTTTGGTGCTATGGGGTAAGTATTTCCATATAGTCTTGGAGAACTTCACATATATTTTCCAGTACTTCTTCCTTTTTCACAGATAGTATTATAGATAGAATAATTCTTCTACTTGATGTGGAAAAACCTCTTGACTACATTCATATATTTATAGATCTTGGAATTTAGGACTTTTTTGATTTTGAATTCCTTATGATCATTAATCCTAATTGGGAGTAGTAGTGAAACTGTATATTTAGAAAATATATTTACATAGTAGTCTACCAATTGACTAATATGAAATACTGAATAAACTCAAATATTATAAGAGAGTTATACTTTATAGTTGACTTTACTGATATTTTTCACAATCATCTATGGTCCAATTCTTCTGATATAGAGTTTTTCAGATAGTTGTTATATTAAGATATCTAGGTAATGATAGTCTGTCCTAAACATAATTATATTACTAATATTATAGAAGACTTCTCTTTGCTTTAAGTTAGTATACTTGGTCTGATAGTTCTGTGCTTCTATAAGAATATCTCTTGTTATTTATATAAGGTCAGATATAGTTAAGTTCTGAGCTACTGAGACTGCTGATTTTACTATAGTACTTATGGTCTTTGAATATTGATCATAATTTAGGAAGAATGAGGTTTTCTTAGTAGAGGTTAGCTAACTATTATTATAGAAAAACTCAAAATGGGCCAGATATTTATTCCAATAATTTAGCTTTTAATAGCAAAAGATACTGAGTATCTACTTAAGAGTCCTGTTAGTATACTTGGTCTGGTCATCTGTCTGAAGGTGGTAAGCTATAGAAAACTTCAGCTTGGTACTATTGAGTATATAGAAAGCCTTCCAGAAGTTACTTATAACCTTAGTATCTCAGTCAGATACTATAGTGCTAATTATGTCATATAATCTAAATACTTGATTAAGAAAGATTTCAACAATCTCAAGAGCTATAGCAATGGTCTTAGTGGGTATTAAATAGGCTTATTTATTCAGATAGTCCACAAATACTATAATGGCATCTTATTTTACCTTGGTCTTAGAGAGCTGGACAATAAAGTCTATTGTAATATAATCCCAGTATTGACTAAAGATAAGCAGGAGTTGCAGAAGTCCTGCTGGTAGCTTATTACTACTCTGGAATCTTTGGTATATTTTACATAAGACCATGAAGACTTTGATGTCAGGATAGACTACTACTAGAACCACTTGGAGCAAGCTAAGTCACATAGATATCTTTTCATGAAAAGCAATATATTTTCAATTTTTCACTTCATCTATACTGGTATACTAGATATAGTAAGAGTCTGACAATAACATACAAAAAGTTTTACTAAAATCTATTAAGTTTTTATACTACAGTAAACTAAGGTTTATTAAACTCTGAGCACTTGAAGAGGAGGTAGCCTGGCCTGGATCTCCATAAGAGTTTTGCTATAGCTGCCAGAGCTAGTGAGGTAGAGAAGTAGACTGGTAGTTGAAGGCTGGCAACTAGAGTGGATGGCTGGCATATAGTAGTGAGAGGCAAGAGGGTTATCTCTAGGCCTACAGTAAGAGGCAAGGAAAAGTATAGTGTTGACAGAGGAGGAGTCAGGTGACTGGTCAGCTGACTGATCAGATGCCCAGCAGAGATCAGGGGTCTGAGAGTAGGATTGCAGAGACTGGCTTTTCTGGGACTGAAATAGTGGCTGGAGGTGTGACTGCTGGTAGTGCAGTAGTTTCTAGTAAGATAGTGGCTGGAGTTTCTGGAAGTAAGAGTAAGATGACCCTAGCTGCAGAGACTGATGAGCTAGTAGTATGTCTATTCTTTACAAGTTAGTGTCAACCTTGGCAATCTTAGCCAATTCCTTGGATCTAGAACTATTAGCTAGAGAAGTTCTATGATTAGTGAAGGAGGAGGTAGTAGAGACTGAGTTACTGAGATTTAAACTATCCATCGGCAGTCTGCGGGCATCTCTCTCCACTACAATTCACATTACACACACTTTTATAACATACTTTCAAGCCATTTATTAGAGAAAGAGACTAAGAAAATGTCAAGCAGCAAGCAAGCCGATGTGCATACTAGGTCAGGTGGACCTGGGGCTTTCGACTGGCAGCATGTTGGGAGGGGGCATGGCTTGAGGATGGGGTCTTTCGGTGGTGCAAGTGGACTGGGCAGCTTGGGTGGTGGAGGAGGCACTGGTGGGGGAGCTGGAGGGCAGCAGGAGTGGAGCTTTGCGGACACACTGAGGGCTGGGGGCTGGCCGATGGGAGCCCGTGGTAAACAGGCAGGAGGGAAGGGGAAGCAGAAGGCAGGGGATGCTGGGGGTGCTGGATCTTCGCTGGTGGAAGGTGGGAGAAGTGGAGGGGCTGCTGGGAGTAGTGGCGGGACTACTGATGGGGGCATGACGGCGAATCAGGAAAAAAAAAGAGATGTGATGGCTGATGGCCAGGGGGGGCAGGGGTTCCCGATGCGGAAGGGTGACCTGGCGGATGGTGTAACGGGGCTGGCAGTGGCCCCATTACTCAAGAAGTCAATTTTGGAGTTTGTGGTGACCTTGTGCTTCCGGGGCTTGGTGGTGATGGCAAGAATGGTTCTGGGGCTTGTCTCGAAGCAGGTGGCTGGGGCAGCTTCAGTGAAGTTCTTGAAGGGGCTGGAGGGGGTCAAGGTGGGCTTTGTAGAGGCAGGTCCACTGAATGAGGCACGAAGAATGGAGTTGTGGTTGGGGAGGTGGTGGTTCCTATGGTGCGGTACTTATGATGGGACCCCAGGGTGGTGCAGCTTCTGGTGAAGGGGGTGCCCACAGTGACTAAGAAGGAGACTAGGAAGAGGGTGGAGGAGGTGATGATCGAGTATGGCAATGTGGTGGACATCGGATTTCAGGTGTGGGAGGGGACAACGATCAGGACAGGTGACATTGATGTCAGGATTCAGCTGGCAGGAAAGGAGGCCATGGGGAAGATGAGTGACTGGCCCTTGGTGCTGATGTGGGGGGCCATTGTCTGTAAGGTATCAAGGGTGAAAGGGAGTGAAGAGGAGGAGGAGGACTTATTAGAGGCACTGGAGGAGTTGAGTGGTGCTGTAGAGAGGAGTGTGGCGGCCTGGAAACTGTATGAGGAGTCGACGCATCTGGAGGTTGTGGGTGGGAAGAATATCCGTATGGACAAGAAGCAGTGGGAGCGGGCCCAGGGACACAAGAGGCAGAGGGAGCTGTTGGTGGGCATGACTGGAGGGGGGATGAAGAAGTTGGTTGGAGCTGAGGAGCCCGAGGGTGCTAAGGCCAGTGTTTGGGCTGGTAATGGAGGAGAGGAGGGGGGGGTGAAGGAGGCAGGGACTGGAGGAATGCTGGACAAGAACCCATTTGCTGATGGTATCTTTGAAGTGTGGGAGCCGGAGTTGGATGCCACCCCTCCCCCACTTATCAGGAGGGGCCCCATTGGGAAGAGAGGGCCGGTGGAGGATACGTGGATGCAGGGGGCCCAGCAGGTGTGCTTTGGGGTCCCTGATGTGGGGCAAGGGGGTCAGGTGGTGGTGGTTGGTGAGGACAAGCTGGTGGATGTCCCTGAGGAGGAGTGGGATGAGGCTGCCAGTGTAGGAGCTGACACTACAATGCTGGATGCAGGGCGGCCGGGGACTCCAGGAGGGAAGGAGGTGGGGAACCTGTTGTGGATGTGCAAGGTGATGGATAACCTCGCAGCGGATGCCTTGGGAGAAGTGGACCTGCGGGCAATGCTGGAGGAGCATTGGACAAGGATTCTACGAGGTGATGGAATGGTGGAGGCATTGAAGGTGGAGATTCTGAGTATCTTCATGGAGGAGGAGGGGTATGAGGTTGATGAGGTGAGGAAGGCAGAGCTGGGGGTGGTTGCTGGTGAACGGGCAGTCTACTGCTGGGCAGAGCATCATGGGTTGCAGCTCTGGCAGGAGGCCTGTCTGGAGTATTGCGAGGAATTTGAGGAGCATGAAGATGGGGCAATGGTGGAACTTCTGGGAGCTTTGGCAGCACAGGAAGCAGGGGAGAGGGAACTGGCAGCTGAACATGACTTGGATGTGGTGCAGGAGGAGTAGAATGCGGACTTGTAGAGGATGGGGCCATGATATAACATTATTCCTTATGAACAGTACAACCAACATTTTCTCCTTAAATGTGAATGGGTTAAGGGGCTCTGGGTGGTGTAAGAACATTTTTACTTAGCTCAAGGGATTGGAGGCTGACCTCTTTTTACTACAGGATGTTAGATGTGAGGATGAGGACGATCGGGTAGAGTGGACTAGGGAATGGGGTGGGGCTACTGCTTGGTTTAGAAAAGTAGCGATTTTGGTGAGGAAGGGTAGAGGTGACTTGGGGGGAATCAGGAGCTGGGGTGATCAATTGGTCTGGGGAGATTGGCATCGGCCGGGGTGGGAATCGGTGAAGGTGGGCTCTTGTTACTGCCCCGCAGCTAGGGGTGAGAGGATTGCATGGATTGGGGAGATGCTGGAGGAGGGTATTCTCTTGGAGGAAGGGGTCAATGTACTCAGTGGGGACTTTAATATGGTTAGGGATCAGCGTCTAGATAGGACTGATGGAGGGAGGAGTGCTGGGGGTAGAAGTGGAGGTCTGGATGCATGGGAGGAGGTGGAGATGCTGAGCTCCTTGGGGGATGTGGGCAGAACAAGGTGGGGTGATGCTAGGGTCTACACATATTGGGTGAATGGCTTGGGCACAAGGATCGACTGGATTCTGATGGCAGAGTGCTGGGGGGCAGATGTTTGGAAGGCACTGGAAGTGGAGTGGTGCCTATAGTCTGATCACTGGGGCCTGTTGAGACAGGGGCAGTTTGGGGGGAGTGGAGATGGACCCGGACATTGGTGCCTTAACTTCTCCCTGCTGGCTGAGAAGAGGTTGTGGGAATTGTAGGAGGAGGACATTCAGGCAAAGGTTTTTAACTGGGGGTGCGAGGGCTTGCCAGTGGCTGTCTGCTGGATGAGATTGAAAGAGGCTGCAAGGGTTTATTGGGGAGGGGCTGGTAGAGAGGTTGGGAGGCAGAGAAGGAGGCGCACGAGGTGTGCTACCAGCAGGCTGAGGAGACTCCAAATAGATTGGGCAGATTTGCTCACTGTTGAAGGGGTGGAGGATTGGAGGATCAAGAGGGTGAAACTGGAGATAGTGGAGTTATAACAGGTGTTGCAGGAAGAGGAGGAGACTCATATGCAGAGCATGGCTGCTAGGCTATGGTGGCAGGGGCTTGAGGAGGGTGAGTGGCCCTCTAGGTACTTGTCTAGGCTCCTCAAAGCTAGGAGAGTGAGACATCGGTGGGATGGGGTCCTGGATGCTGATGGGGACATGGTACATGGTATGCAACAGATCTTAGGGGTGTTGAAGGAGAGATGGCAGAGCTTGTGGAGTGAGGAAGAAGGGGGTGCTGATGAGATAGAGATTGTGGACATACTCGAAGAGTGGAGGCCGCCCCATAGGGCTGGACTGGGTGACTTGATCTTACCGGTGCAGGGAGAAGAGATCCAGAGTGTCCTGGCGGCAACTAAACTTGGGACAGCACCAGGGGAGAATGGATTGCCATGGAACTTCTGGAAGAAGATGGTAAATGTCCCCGGAGTTTTGGGTGAGATGGCTGCTCTCTGTGACCATGTCCTTCAGAGCAGTGAGTGGGTTGGAGAGCAGGATCTCGTGCTGGTGGCCCTATTGTATAAAGATAAGGAGAGGAGGGAAGACTGGAAGAACTGGAGGCTGATCATGCTTTTGGATATGGACAGGAAGATGGTGACTAAGGTGATTGTCACTAGGCTGCAGAAAGTTGCCCAACAGGTGCTGGGGGAGGAGCAGCGAGGCTTTGTTGGGGGCAGACTTATTAGAGATAGGACTGCATGGGTTCATGGTGTCATTGAAGGGGCCCGGGCCTGTGGCCTGGATAGAAGGTTGGTCTTTTTGGACCAGGAGAAGGCCTATGACCGAGTATGGCAGGTGTGGCTGGGCAAGGTATTAGACTGAATTGGGGTTCCCCCAAGGTTTAGGGCCTCTATGTTGAGTCTGTTGGAGAGCAGTAGGGCAGCTCTGATGTGTAATGGTCACCATGGGAGGGCGTTTTCCTTGGGAAGAGGAGTTCCTCAGGGGGACCCTCTGTCCCCCTATTCTGTATGCCCTTTCGCTGGAGCCATTAATGGATAGGATTCACCGGAAGGTGGTGGGGCTCTCTATATATGGTATAGGGTGGAAGGTGGGGGCCTTTGCTGATGATATGGTGGTTGGACTTGGGTCTGTGGTGGATGTAGGGGCGCTTCAGGAGACTGTGGAATGGTATGAGGCTCACTTGGGGTGAGGCTCAACTGGCACAAGTGTGAGACAATGGTGCTAGGGAATGGACTCGTGGGTGGGGATGTTATTGGAACAATTGTCCCTACTGGAGAGGTGGTGAGGTATCTGGGCATCTTCCTCTCTGTATATGGTTCTGTCTTGCCATGAGTGTGGTGGGAGAATAGGGTGAATATTTGGGGGGAGGCCCTTCGAGGGTGGGGAGGCTGCCATATCACTCTAGCAGGGTGGGTGTCAATTCTGAATGTATATTGGTTCCCCAAGCTGTGGTATGTGGCATATCACCTCAAATTCCCAGTGTAGGTAGTGAAGAAGCTGATGAAGGTGGCTAGGGATTGGATCTGGGCAGGGAGGAGGTCTCAGGTCAGTTGGGATACTCTTGCGAGACTGGTAGTCAGGGGGGGTCTTGGACTGGTGGACTTTCCTAAGAGGTTGCACTGCTTGCGAGCCTGGTGGTTGAGGAGAGCTGTGGAATTGTAGGGCAGAGGTTGGGTACCTCTGATGCAGAAGGTATGGGAGATGCGAACATCCCCTCAGGGGTCCTCCGGAGACCTGCTCTCTTTGGTGGGGCTGAATGGCATTCAGCAGCTGTAGTTCAAGGGCTTTTGGTGGAGCATGGCTGAGGGAGCACACCAAATTGGCCTGTGCTGACAGGGCAATGAGGGAGAGGCAGTATGGGGGCCTAGTATGTGGTGCTGGGATAGATTGCTCCTGGGGAGTACTCCCCTTGCTACATTCGATATTGGGGAGAGAGTAGAGTGTCAGCAGAGACTTGGCCAGGATCTTTGGCCGAGTGGCTGGCAGGCAGCAGGGATTGGTGAGGAGTGGGACTGGGCCGGTATCTGGTCTTGGAGTGCAGAGGTACAGAGGTGGCTTCCCCCCAAGTTCTGGGTGGTATGGTGGAGAATGTTGCGGAGGAATGTAATGCTGAATTTCCATATGGGGCATTTGGTGGATGGTGGACAATTTGACTGTGAGGAGTGTTATGATGTTGGGAGAGCTGGGGGTCATGTACAGATACCAGAACATTGGCTAGGAGAGTGCGAGGTTTTAGGGGACTTTTGGGCTGAGATAGGGGATCAACTGGGTGTGAGGCATAGGCTGGTGGGGGAGGGAGGTCAATGGGAGGACTTGAGATCTTGGCTCATGGGTGGGGTGGGTAATAGTTGGCTCACTGTAGGGTGGATATTAGCAGTATGGGTAGGACTGGCAGGTCATTGGCTTTTTGTATTTGAGGAGGGCCAGCAGCTAGGGCTGAGAGAGAAGATGTTGAGATGGGAAGGGCTGTTGGGGGATCTGCTGACTGGATGGTGGGTGGGTTGGGGTCCTCAGGGGGGCCGACGTCACGGTTTGGTAGTGAGGATCTGTGAGCAGAGTGGTGGGAGGGTGG
>RBNI01007613.1:0-10135 GCA_003990745.1 Jimgerdemannia flammicorona | reverse complement strand
ATAATCAAGCAGCTGGACAATAGCTAGCCTAGATTAATGGGGGGGCAGTACTTGGTGAGTGGTGGGGGAGGGTTTTGGCCTATATAGTCTAGGTTCTCTTCTAATAAAAATCCATAGGACATGAGTCTGTTAAAAAAAAAAAAAAAAAAAAAGGCAGAGTCCAAGTAAAAAAAAAAAAAAAAAAAAAAAAAGAGATTCCTTCTCAGATCTAGAATCCAACATCCACTACCTTCTCATACTCAGTCATGACTTCCTTAACTCTCCTTCTCATCTCTACAGTAGTCACAATAAGTATCTTTTTCATCAGTAGTTATACCACCCTGAGATCCTATCTCAAGCAGCATACTATCAGAACATGCACCTCTCCAATAGTCAGCCCAGTCTTCAATGTATCCTTCAAAGACCCTGCCTCCTCAAAGCCCACCTTTACTCCTTCCAATTCCTTTAGAAACTTTATAGATACTACTCTAGCTGTCTGCTTAGCAATCAGTCTCAATTATCACTACTAAACTCTGAAAGTACAAGATAACTGCAAACTCTGAGATTGACTTCTTGAGTAATGGGGCTACTGTCAGACCCATTATACCATCTACCAGATCACTAGATCTCATGCCCATCCCATAGCTCAGTCCACTATCAGTAGTCTCATCTAGATTTTTTTCCAGATTGTCTATTATACCCCTATCAGCAGTCACTCCCCCATCTACTATACTGCCAGTCCCTCTACTCTGGCCCTCTAGAGGAGCTCTTCCCTTCTCTCCAGTAGCTGCTTTTCCCTTCTCCAGCTCCAGCCATCTCTCTAGTTTCTTTGTCTGAGCTCTCATTTTGATCTTATCAGCAAAGGTCAGCTGTCCATTCCCTTGCTGTCTTATTTCACCTCTCTCACTACTTCTGACTCTCCATTCTCTCAGAGAGACACTTGACATCCCCAAGCCTACACTTTAAGCCTATCCCACATACTGCCAATTGAAGGTACTAGAGCCACTCTACTCTATATACTCCCCAGAAAGCTTATTGCTTGCCATATTGTTAGAACCTTTTTACCAAAAATATTGTTAGAAATATTGTCTGAAGTTTGTATAACCTGAATATTACTAGAGAAAGACAATGTCCTTTTCGTAATTCTCAATCTCAACTATGTATAACTAAAGGACCTCCAGAATCTCTCTTTCTCTAAGGTTAATAAACTGGAGATTAAGATTATCTAAAAAGTCTACTCCTAGATTATCCTCAAGTCTACTAACTATAAACTCTACTAGAGCTCTCTCCTGAATAATAACTTAGATCAATAACTCTAAGATCTTTCTAATCTCTTTGAAGGACTACCCACCTAAATGGATATTCTCAGATATGTCTAGCAAGTCTTCTATCTAGATAACCTCAACTGTATTAGATAGAGAATCCCAAATACTAAGTATTTAAGAACTATTTGTAGACCTTATTGATTTTTTCATCTTTAATACTGAGCCATCAGCAACTATCCCTCCAACTACTGATAAAAAAGGTAATAACAATGAGTTGGATAAGAAGGAGAATATCTCAACCCCTTTTCTAGTTCTCAATTTTCAAATTAATATAGATGTCAACTTTTTTTAAAAAAAAAGAATATAATAGAACAGATGAGATATGATAAATAATAAGTAATCACATAATCTACCAATGATGTCACAATTAAGTATAATATATGATGAATATAATAAACAAGATACAAATAATGTAAATGATACAAATAAATGATATCCAGCTTATCCTCAGTAACTAGTACCACAGCAAATACTATAGCAATTAATTATTATCTAATCATAAAGGTTCTAATTGTAAAGATCCTAAACACAAAGGTCATGATTATAAATCTCATCTATAGTTATCAAATTAGTCACTCATACTTAGTTAGAAATTATGAACTAACTTATATAAATACCCCTCAGTTTTTATCTGCAATAAAGATAGTTTTAATTTAGTCCTTAATATAAAAATCAAGTCTCCTCTCTACATATACATATTCCTAAGTCTTAGTAATAATATCTAAGTGACTCTAGTATTTCTGACTAAACTCTAGAAACCTAGCTAACTTCTACCAAAACTGAGACCAGTATATAAATTATAAAGACTTAAGTAAACTCCTTATTGAATCTGAATTTTAAGGTAAATTCAGTCTGTATATAGCAAAGAATAAGTGCTAAGATATTATATAGTGATAAATTATCAGTATTGTTTAAAGTTAGTAAATATTTCTTACTTAATTTAAACAAGATAAATATTTATATTATTATTGAATACTCTAAAGGTTTCTTTAGTTGAAAGATATATTATTATCATATATCTAATATATATATATATATTCTAAAACTAATACTACATATACTCAAAAATATTCTATATAGATTATCATTACTCTCTCAAGTTATTTGTTCTGATATTCTGAATCTTTACTTATATAGTAATCTATTAGAATATCTTAAGAA
This sequence comes from Jimgerdemannia flammicorona, assembly GCA_003990745.1. Lineage (NCBI taxonomy): Eukaryota > Fungi > Mucoromycota > Endogonomycetes > Endogonales > Endogonaceae > Jimgerdemannia > Jimgerdemannia flammicorona. The sequence goes on along the minus strand of RBNI01007613.1, from coordinate 7,670 downwards.
TTCTAACTAACTATTTATTAAGCTAAATAACTATTTGAGCCCTAATATTTCTTTTATGATAAAGTTAGAATTTCAGTATTTATTCAAGTAAAGTTAAAATAAGAGTTAATTATAATAATATTATTAAGAAAATATCTCTGATAGTAATTTGTATATAATGTCATACTTTCATATTATATATATATTATATAATATATTTCAATAGCAAAAAAAAAATGAAATATATATAAAGAATTTAAAGGTAATAAATAATATTTACTTATATATTTCAAATTAGTATACTAATTTAGCAGATTTTCTGACTTCTGAATAATTTAATAATAGTAAAAATATTAGTCTTTATAAAGTATTGATTTATAACTATAACTATAGCTTGTAGTTTTAAATTGTATCAGAAAATAATAATATAAACTTACTTTCTCAAAATCTATATCATACTGTAGAGTATAATATATTCTATTTACTGACTAAAAGTAATATAGAAAATAATAACTTTAGTGTCTAGATAAATATTATTAAATAATTTATATATAATTGTTAAAATATCTCATTTACTTCTGATAATAAGATCAATATTTTATTTATCTACTAGTAAGTACTATACTATAACATAATATTGCAAGACAGAAGTAAAAAACAATCTATAGTTTTAAACATAAGATTTTTTTAGAAAAATGATATAAAAATTTAACAATACTACAATTTGACTATATTAAAAATTTTCATCTTATCTTAGAGTTAAGATATTGAAAATGCTCAAGATAGCCCAAATATATAATAAAAAGAAATAATTATTATAAAATAAATTTGATTTAAACTCAATATTGATAATATTAATTAATGATATAACTATTTACTATAAAAGTAAATTATACTCAAATATATAATAGCTTATAATATATTATATATTACTATTTATTTCATATAATAACATAGTATATCATATGAATACTACTAATTATCATCTCTTTGATATCAAAATTAAGAGTACAATACTCATATTTTATTTATAATAAATATTTTACTTATATTGTTTATTTTTTTCACTTGAATATTTATTAAAGCTATTTTCAATATTAAATTAACTGTTTTTATTACTTATAAATCAATTTTATTTTGAAGTATAGATTATGGTATAATTTTTAAACTTATAATTATTATATTTATAAATTTAATAATATATTATTATTGAGAAATATAGTATATATATTATGAGATTTAAATCTATAGATTTAAATCTTATAAAATACTATATTCACTAATATAATAATGTAAATAATAAGATATATCACTGTTTCATAAGATTGTATTACTTGAATAATAGTGATATATGTTTTAAAATAACATGATAATTAGTTGAAAAAAATATAATAAATTAAATTTTATTTAGAAATTCTATTAATTTACTGAGTTAATATTTATAGTAGAATAATATTTATATATATTAGATAAAAATACATAATAAATAAGTATTACAGTTTTTTGAGTCTTTATAATAATAAGATTATATATTATATTTAACCTAGACTAGTCTCTTATAACTATAGTTAATAAGAAGGACACTACTTGTGTCAATTTGTCAAAGGGTGTGACAAGTGCCAAAAACAGAAACAAGATCAACAAGACCAGGCACCCAGGTCATCAAGAATTGAGTCTATCTCTTTCTACTATATTGCAATGGATATCATTGGGCTACTACTAGTAACACTATCAGGAAATCACTATATTATAGTTATTGTAAACCTCTTTACCAAATGGATAGAAGCAAGAGCATTACAAGAAGCCAATGCCCTCTCTATAGCTAACTTCCTGCACCAAGAAATCATCTGTCACTACAAGATACCAAAGCAAATCACAACAGACTGTAGTACAGAATTTGTCAATGGATTCCATGAGATAATATATCAGAAATACAAGATCTAGCACATCAAGACCACTGTGTACCACCCTCAAGGAAATGGACAGATAGAGAGAACCAACAAGACCCTCAAGAACATCCTGGCAAAGATCTCAGAGATATATGAGAGTTGGAATAATTATCTCCCAACTGTCCTCTCTGTCCTATAAAATATATGATTACAGAGTATACACTTTACCCCAAGAGAACTGCTCTTTGGAGAAGAAGATTCTGATGGAACCTCAGCTACAAATCTAGACCTAACTTGGAGATAGGTCAATACAGAAATCAGGAGACTATACCAAATCAGGAAGAAGGCTGTAGATTATATCATCAAGTCACAAGTGCTGACAAGAAAGAATGTGGAAAAGAATCACAAGACCTTAGAACCCATCTGAATTGGAGAAAAGGTTTTACTATATTGAAATATGGTAGAAGTCTCATGGTCATGAAAACTAGAGCCCAAATGGAAAGAACCCTTCTATATACAAGATATTAAGGGAACTATCTTCTGGCTTAGAAAAATCTTAAAGACCATACTGCCTACTACAGTATATAGGAACAGACTCAAGAAGTATCATGAACCTATATAAGAGAAGCAAAACATGATGACTGTCCATGAGGTTCTAGTCTGTGAATCATAACAGCATATCCCGTAACCAGCAGGCTATCTGTCTGGACTATTCTCTAAGGTATATAGCACTAGCAACTACTCATCCATGAGACTTTTGAAGCTAGAGAAGTTTGAACCATCAACTGATTGATCAAGATCAGAATCAGGCCCTTGCTTTATATGAAGGAAGTGACTTTTCACCATCATGCCAAAATATAAAGAGAAGATGCTAGCCCATAAATACCACTTTTTGACCCCTTGCTAGAGGTTATGGGATCAGTAAATTTTTCAGAACTAGACCAATGAATAAGGATGCTCAAGAAGATCCTTATTCAGGAGGAAGATGTAATAGTGACCCCAGAATGATGACATCAGTACAGGAGATAGTCTTTCCTTACAAGCCACCAGATTGGAGTACAAGAAGATCATATGGCATATGAGATAAGCAATGATGACCAACTGTGAGTCATTGTGACTACAGTATGGTATCTTGAGGAATATAAAAGAAGGATCAAGGAACCACAGTAGCAGCAACCAATAAGACCCACTAATTCTAAAATAGCTCAAGACTTACCATAAACAAAATGCCTACTGCTTACTAAATCTCAAGATCAAGGAACCACTAAGACATTTCAGTCAAAGAAAGGATGTTCTAAGACATCAGAAGAGCCATGAGGACCTGCTCAAGAAGGACTCCTAGTATTAACCTAGATACTAATAACCCCTAACACTATATCCTCTACCACTGTGAAATGGAAACAAGGATCACTATTGTTATCAAATATCTCCAAATGTGGCAGAAGTACAAAATAGAAAACCTCCTCTACTGGAAGTTCCTACAGACCAGCCCTCAAGAGCTACAAGATGCCACTCTCATGGATATACACAAGACAAGAACAGCTAAGAAGATCCACCAGATCTTCAGGCATGCACCATGGTCGATCCCCAACTTAGAGTATATTAGAGTCTCAGATTTCAGAGACCTGTCATCCTGCCGTATTAATGTACTAGAAGCTAGGGTGGCTACAGAAGCCCAGTCTACTATTATCCTCAATAGTGATGAAGTAGAAGACTTCTGGCATCATATCCTCCAGGACAACCCAGACCAATTCCTGTAAGGGTTGATCTCAGTATTCCAAGACCCAAGCAGTCAGATTAGATCTCCCCAAGATTCTACATTTGTTCACTATTTTGTAGAAGAAAACCTCATAGACTGGAGAGCTCCAGACCTCCTTTCTACTACTGAATGTGATGACATCATTAGTGATGACATCATCCTATATAATATCAAAGCATACAAAATACATAACATATGTAAGATATATGACCTATATGATGACAATGACAATGACAAATTTGTGGACCTCATCTCCTTTGAAGACATCCTGACCTCTGATGACAAAGCCTCCATGGTCCTGAACATTCTGCTCTAAGTCTCTTGGTTACACTGAATAATACCAGCACCAGCATTTGATGTAATACTGAATAATGCCAGCACCAGTATTTGATGTAATACTAAATAATGCCAGCACCAGTATTCTAATGTAATACTGAATTATACCAGCATTCTGAATCTATATAATCATCAGTACCAACCCTAGAACTTAGCAGTTTTTCCTGTCCTAGCATTTTATTTTAGTTATTAGAATTTATATTTAGCTTTATATCTTAGCAACTATTGAATTATATTTTGTATAAATACCCCTCTTATTGAATACTCCTTTCTCTGCTACCTTACTAGTCACAAGGTTTGGTAGGTGACCTTCTGAGTCCCCTTTCCCCTATTATTACCCCCTCTACCTCAGGTTGATTTGCTGTGCCTGCAGGAGCATGGTGGGAGGAGGGCAATAGTGATGTGTTGCCTCTTTATCGGTGTCAGATCAGTGCTTCCTCCACTTTTTTGTAGATTCTGGTACCTTCAGCTGCATCTGAGGTGTACCCGTTTTGGTGCGGCACCTTCTTCCTTTTGCCATCACCAATAAGGAGTTGTCTTGGTATGTCTCGGGCTACATAGGGAGTCAGCTGACCTTGGGTGTCAAGTGCTCAGTGTAGGTTACCTGCAGGTCCTTGGTGCCTATAGTGGGGCCCTCTGGCTTTGGTGAGCTTCTTGGTGAGTGTGGTTCTGACATAGGTGACTGTTTTTTAGGTGTTGTTGGGATGGGAGAGGAGATGACCATCACAGATAGGAGAAAAGGCAATAATGGTGAATCAGTAGAGTGCCAGGCTGGGGGTGGTCATCAGGCTGGGGCAGGTGCTGCTTCGGTGGGGCCTTTTGATTGGTGCAACACAGTTAGGTGGTAGGTATCACTCTTGGCTTCTTTTGGTGGTCAGCAGGGTTGGGCCCCAGTTGTTAGAGGGGGTCAAGGGGCCCAAGGCTACCCATTTCAGATATCTTGGCTATACTCAACTAGAACTAGAAGCTGATATGGCAATATGATTGAGGCCTGCAAGCTTGAGTAGTGGGGTATTGGGGGTTTCCTCCTGCCTCACATGTAAGTCCTTTACTTACCTTGACTGGGAGAACCAGACCCTACCCACTGTGTTGTGCTTTGATGAGGGTTTTTTTTTACCTGTCATTCTCTTTGAGGTGGCAGGGGCTATTCTATTCAGCTCAGGTGTGGTCTTATACATATATTGGGTTCTTGGGTGTGCACTTTCGGTTGTTGATGTATGGTTGGATTTTCCCTAGTGGTAGGGAGAGTATGGTGCATAAAATGAGGTGTAGGCCAATAATAGCTCTGCTGCACCTGGTATAGTCAAGCTGCTGGACAATAGCTAGCCTAGATTAATGGGGGGGCAGTACTTGGTGAGTGGTGGGGGAGGGTTTTGGCCTATATAGTCTAGGTTCTCTTCTAATAAAAATACATAGGACATGAGTCTGTTAAAAAAAAAAAAAAAAAAAAAAAAAAAAAAAAAAAATACCCCTCTTATTTCCTCTGAAATAAAGTCAGTTCTAGTTCACTTACATATAATCTCTTACAAGCAATCTAAGAGATAACAAGACAGTTAAAAATAAGAAGTTTGAGGACTATAAGACCTTAAGAAGGTACTCCAATAAGAACTTACTTATAACAAACTTGAGTTAGTCTAAGAGATATACCTTGAAGTGAATCTGGCATATTTGAAGGACTCAGTGACCACTATATAACACTATTTAATCAATTAATAGGATAATTAATTAATTTAGATAAGTTGAATAAATTAATTAATTTGCTTATATTAATTATTTTATCTTTTTATCTTACCTATTGATAAGTTCACAAATAAATAAATAACAGTACTTAATTCTTCTATATATTGTATCTTATCCTATCTTATTTAATAATTATCAAAAGAGAGAATATTTGAGATAGAAAAGTAATTTTAGCTGATAATATTAAATTTTTTCTCATATAAATAGTATATAAGCTATATACTTGTAAAAAGTAGTAATGATGGTGATGATAGTAATAATAGTAATAATAATAATAAAGGTAGGGAGAAGTTCTGATAAAAAATTATAGAGATCTTTCAGATTTTAGAATTCATTAATCTTATAGCTATATATATAGCAATCTTTATAAAGCAGTCAATAGTAAATATAGGTTATAATTGTATTTTAATTACAGAATGACTGATTTCACTTTGAGCTATTTTTTTCTTAGAGTCTACAACTCTATAGTGAGATCTGCTAACTTTATTTATAACATTTGATTAAGATGAAGAAAGACAAGAGAATAATTCAAAATATATTTTTAGTAACTAAGCTATTGAGTCAATATATTATATAGCAGAGGTCTTAAAAGAAATAGAAATAAGTCTTTATAAGCATTCTTGTATAACTTAACTATATGTAACTTAATCTTCTTTTAATAAAATTTTATCCAAACTTATATATAACTCATAACTCAAACTACAATTTATCCTTAGATTAAGACTTATATTAGGATAGCAACTCAATATACTAGTATGTGACCTTATGTCATTCTATTAGATTTATATCATTCATTTAGTAATATAGAGAAATATATAACCTATATAACTTCAATAAAGTATCTCTCTTTATAACAAAGATTATGAGTCCTACTAGTATTAAGTAGCTATAGCAAAATATCTCTTTAAATATACTACATATATGCTAGAAATGTCAGAAGACCAGCCTAGTAATATAAGTATGGAAATAGATATACCAATTATAAGTATTCTACCAATTATGGATGTAACCTCAATAGGTATAGAAAATATAGTTCTGGTTGTTAGTATAAACACAGCTAAGAGATCTATCCCAATCTTTAATAAGAAAGACTATATTTTATATGATAAATCTCCTCAACAAATATAACTTAGTAGAGTATATGAAGCTACAAGTATTAATTCAAAATTATGATTCTGCAAATAATCATTAAGCATTATGTGAAATTGCATTCATGTTGTCAAACTTACAAATAAAGCTTGTAATGCATACTATGATAGCTCATAAGATGTGGAGAGCTCTATGCAAGTATTATATATAAGCATCTACATTAAATCAATTCTATTTGAAATCTCAGCTATTTAATTTTTGAATAAAGCCAAAGAAGAGCATCTGTAATTATACAAGTTGTATTAACAATCTGGTGAATCAAGTAAATTTCCTCAGTGTATCTACAGATTGTATTAATAATAAAGATAAGATTATAGTACTTATTAGAAGACTTCTGGATATATATAATATTATCATTATAGCTATATATAAGAGTAGCAGCCTTTCAGATTATGCCCACATAATAACAAGTCTCATAAATAAAAAAATGTATCAAGAAAATAGTACCAATGATGACAAGAATGCTTTCTATGAGTCTTGTAGATATGGCAGTACTAAAAAAGGTCAAAAGTACAGTCAATAAGGCTAGTAAACCCAAACCCAAGCTCAATAATATAACAACCAGTCTACTAATTAATTAATTAAGTATGATGGTTACTGTGAATACTACAGTAAGTATGAATATAAGAAATGTCATTATTATCATTAGAAGAATTACAAGAAGAGCAGTAAAAATAAGCAATAATATAGAAGTCAGTATTGGTAATATAGAAGTAGTAGAAAGAACTATTGAAGAAAGTATAGCAATCAAATACTGCTGAAACTGATGAAAGCAGTAATTTATATTTTGCACAAGCTACCAGCTCTATCTTTTTTTT
>RBNI01007612.1:0-10135 GCA_003990745.1 Jimgerdemannia flammicorona | reverse complement strand
AAAAAAAAAAAAAAAAAAAAAATATAATTTTAGATCTTGGTAATCATAGTTGTATGTATGTTTAAGAGTTGTGATTGTTTGTTTGATTTATTATGATTCTCTGTTTCAATACATCTGAGTGCTCAGTATATATATATATATATATATATTTTTTTTTTTTTATTATTACTTGGACTTTACTATTTATTATCCATCTATCACATATAATTACAATATCCCCTCACACTATCCAATACCCCTAGGGAGCCCCCCCTCTCCATACTCTCATACTTAAAAACCACCTTACCACTCTCTACATCAATCTTCTCCTCACTCTGCCTATAGATTTTCTCTACTAAACAGTATTATTGACCTCTCTGCAGACTCCATCCTAGCCACCATCCTGTCAAGATGTCCTCCATCAACTCTTCCCACCTTGCTAACTGCTCTTCTAAACTCTAATGCTTTTCTTCAAATATAAAAAGCCAGTGACCTACTAGTCCTATCCATACTACTAATACCTAACCCAATGTCAGCCACTCCCTCTCCACCCCCCCCCACCAATCTATCTCTCAGATCTTCCCATCATCCCCACTTACCATTCCCTCTGTATACAATATCCAATCTATTCTCAACCACTAACCAAAAGTCTCCAAGTACCTTGTACTCTCTCAGCCAATATTCTGGTATCTGCACAAACCCCCCTTCCTGTCCTATATTATAACACTCCTCACAATTAAAGTTTCCTTTCTCTACAAGGTGTCCTGAGTGAAAGTTCAGCATAACATTTCTCCACAGTATGCACCACCAAACCACCCAGTACTTGGGTAGCAACCATTACCTTATCTCTGCACTCTAGGTCCAGACTCTATTCCAGTCCCACTCCTCTCCAATTCCCACCACCTGTCAGACTTGAGGCCATACATCCTGTCCCATTCCTCTCTGGTACTCTACTCCATCACCAATATCAAAGTCCATGAGGAGGGTACCCCCCAGCAATACTCGATCTCATCTCTATATTACCAGGCCCCATAGTGCCTCTCCTTCATCCTCCTGCCAGCAAATTCTAATACAGTGAGCCCCATCTACTACCTCCCACCAGAATCCCTTATATCTCATACACCCACTATTTGAAAGCCCTATCAAGGACAGCAAATTACCAGTAGCTCTTCTTGGTGAGCACTACATCTTCCAGACCTTTTTTATTAGAGAAACCCAACTATCACTCCTCAGCTCCACTGCTCTCTTCAGCCACTATGCTTGTAGATAATATAGCCTCTTTGGAAAGTCAACCAGTCCAAGGCCTCCTCTAGTCACTGGCAATGATAAGATTTCTCAGCTAATCTAACTCCTCTGCCCAGCCCGAGATGCGAGGCCACATGGGGGAGGGAGGATGACCTTCGCAGATAAGGTCAGGATGGGGAAGCAGGTGATTGGACTGGATGGCTGGCTGGAGCTGGGGAAGGTGGCTGCTAACTCGAGTGGCAAGGAGGCCCCTCCACTGGGGGGTCAGCATAGTGGGGCTGGCGGTGTAGTGGCTGAGGTGGTGACTGCTGATGGCAGTGTGATGGGCAATCTGGAAAAAAATCCAGATGTGACAGCTGATGGGGGACTTGGTCAGAGGAGCAGCGTGGGACCCTGGGACCTGGCTGATGGTGTGATGGGCCTGGTGGCAGCCCCATTACTCAAAAAATCTCAATCAGAATTCGCCATTACACTGTGCTTCCATGGCTTGGTGGTGACGGCAAAGATGGTGCTGGGGCTGTTGGCTAGTGAGGTGAAAGGAGCAGCCTCAGTTAAGTTTTTGAGGAAGCTGGAGGCAGTTGAGGTGGGGTTTGAAGAGGAGGGTTTGCTACTGGAGCAGTGGAGAAGGGTGTAGTGTTTGGAGGGATTTTGGTACCGATGGCAAGGTGTATGTAATGGGACCCCCGAGTGGTTCATCTGGTGGTGGCAGACTTGCCAATGGTGAAAAAGGAGGAGGCGAGGAGATTGGTCATGGATGTGGTAAAGGAGTACGGTGAGGTGGTCAACATTGGGTTTAGGATATGGGAGGGGACTGAGCTCAGGACAGGTGATGTGGATGTCAGGCTGAGGCTATTTGGGATGGAGAATACTGGGAAAGCTAGGGACTGGCCGGTGGCGATGAAGTGGGGCCCAGTGGAGTGCAAGGTTTCAAGGGTGAAGGGGTCCAAGGAAGAGGAGGAGGACCTGCTGGAGGCACTTGAGGACTTGGTGGGGGCTGTGGAGAGAAGGCACAGGGCTTGGAGAGCTTATGAGGCTAGGACAGTAGTAGAGGTGATTGAGGGCAAGAAGGTGCAGATGGACAAGGTGCTCTGGGAGAAGGCAAAGGGGAGACAGTTGCAGAAGGAACTACTGGCCAGCTTGGATGGGGGACCAAGGGCTGGGGCTATGGAGGAGGGTACCAGAGCTGGTGCTAGTATCTGAGCGGCGGCCGGGCAGCAAGGGGGGAAGACAAAGGAGAGTGGGGGACAGGAGCTGGAGGGGGCAGTAGTGGACACGGCGATGGTGGATGATAATTTGATCCAGTATGGTGTTCCCGAGGTGGGTGAAGGAGAGTTGGAGGATGTGTCAGAGGATGGTTGGGATGAGTCTGTGCAAACTGAGGAGAGGAAGGAAGGAGAGGCAGATTTGGCGCAGGTAGCTGAGGTAGTTGGGGGGGAGAAGTGGCTGTTGAGGGTGCTACAGAATGTGGCGGCAGAGGAATTGGGAGAGATCGACTTCTGGGTGATCAGTGAGGAATTCTGGGGGCGAGTGTTGCGAGGAGAGGAGGTCATGAGGAAGTTGAGAGATGAGATGATGGCAGCTCTCTTGGAGGTGGAGGAGTATGAGGTCACCGAGGCGAGGGAGGCAACGCTCTTGGGTATTGCTAACGAGAGGGCAGCTTATCTGTGGGGGCTGTGGAAGGGGCTGGAAAAGTGGCAGGTGGTGTGCGAGGAGCACCGGGCATCAATGGAGATTGTGGATGGTGAGGACTGTGCGGAATTGTTGATAGCTCTGGAAGAACAGCAGAATGTGAAGGGTGGGATTGAGGCGGAATGGAACCTGGATCTGGCTGGAGAGGAAGTGAGCATGGAACTATAGATGTAGGAAAGCAACAACATCAAATATTTCACTATGAATTGTACAACCAACATTTTTTCTATGAACGTCAATGGGCTTAGAGAGACTGGAAGGCGACACAGGATTTTTGGATGGCTGAAGAAACTGGAGGCAGATCTCTTCTTACTTCAAGATGTACGGTGTAAGGGGGAGGAGGATGCACTGGAATGGACGAGAGAATGGGGTGGGGAGGCAGTTTGGCAGGGTAAAGTGGGAATCCTGGTTAGGAAGGGGAAAGGGGACATTGCGGACACTGGACATTAGAGTAGTAGATTAGTGTGGGGGACATGGCAGAGGCCTGGTTGGAACTCAATTGTGGTGGGGTCTTGTTACTGCCCAGCAGAAAGGGGGACCAGAGTGGAGTGGATCGGAGATCTGCGAGATTCTGGGCTCTTGGTGGAGGCTGGGGTGGATTGTCTGGGAGGTGATTTTAATATGGTACAGGAGAGTAGACTGGACAGAACTGATGGGGGACGGGGCATGGCAGGAAGAAGTGGGGGATTGGAGGAATGGGAAGAGGTGGAAAGACTCAGCTCACTGGTGGATGCCATGCGACTTCAGGATGGGGATCGACATCTGTATACTCACTGGGTGGGAGGACTTAGTATTAGGATTGATTGGATTCTGACTGCTGAGTATTGGGGCAATACAGTTTGGGAGACAATGGAGAGAGTGGTGCCCTTGGTCGGATCACTGGGGTATTCGGGGAGGTGGGAGGTTTGGAGGGAGTGGAGAGGGGCCCAGACATTGGCATCTGAACTCTTCATTGCTGGATGAGATGGACCTGTGGAATGCATGGGTGGTAGAGGTATGGACTAAGGTTCATATTTGGTAGTGTACCGGGATGAGGATTGGAGATAGGTGGCGCCGATTGAAATCTGAAGCTCAGAGGTACTGGGGGGAAGTGGGGAAGGAGAGAGGTGCTCAGAGGAGGAGATGAGTCCGATGGGCATCTAGGAGGCTAGAAAGGTTACTCCTGAACTGGGCTGGGGTATTGGAGGAGGAGGAGTTATTGGACTGGAAGGCTAAGCGGGCTAAGCTGGAAGTGGTGGAACTACAGGATCTGTTGAGGAAGGAGGAAGCGATGCAGGCTCAGGCTATGGTGACAAGATTACAGTGGCAGGGATTGGAAGAAGGTGAAAGGCCTACAAGGTTTTTGTCCTGTCTTCTTCATGCTAGGGGAGCACAACACTGGTGGGAAGGAGTCCTTAATGATGAGGGAGAGATGGTATTAGGTGTGCAGGGGATCCTGGGCCAACTGAGTGCCCACTGGAGTAATCTCTGGAGTGAAGAGGAGGGAGGGGAGGGGGTGCAAGACATTGAGCGGCATCTAGAAGAGTGGCACCCAAATCCTGTCGCAGAGTTGGGGGATCTTGGCCAGCCAGTTTTGGGAGAGGAGATTCTTCGAGTTCTGGCATCAACAACCCTGGGAATGGCACCTGGGGAGGATGGTTTGCCTTGGGACTTTTGGAAACGTATGGCATCCATAGAAGAGGCTCTGGAGGAGATGTCGCTGATGTGTGATGCAGTCATCAGTAATGGGGAGTGGATTGGGGGGCAGCAGTTGGAGCTGGTATCCCTGCTGTATAAGGACAAAGGGCGTAAGGAGGACTGGAAGAATTGGAGGCCAATTATGCTGCTGGATATGGACCACAAGTTGGTCACCAAAGTCCTGGTGGCGAGACTACAGGGGGTGGCCCAACAGGTGTTGGAGAAGGAGCAGAGAGGCTTTGTTGGGGGCTGACTAATCCGAGATGGCACAGCATGGGTTCACGGTGTCATTGAAGGCACTAGAGCTGCAGGTGTGGATGGCCGCTTGGTGTTTCTGGACCAAGAGAAGGCCTATGATAGAGTTCGGAGAGTATGGTTAAAGAAGATACTGGAGCGCATTGGGGTACCAGTGGGCATGTGTCAGGCCCTTATTAGACTACTGGAAGGGAGTAGGGCTGCGATTCTGGTGAATGGACATCGGGGGGCCTCCTTCCCCTTGAGGAGAGGGGTGCCTCAGGGGGATCCGCTATCACCTATCCTTTACGCCTTTGCCCTGGAGCCATTGTTGGATCGGATATGGTGCAGAGTTGGTGGACTAAATATCTTAGGTGTCAATTGGAAGGTGGGGGCCTTTGCGGATGATATGGTGGTTGGATTGGGCTTGGTGGCAGATGTGGCCATGCTCAAGGAGACAGTTGAGTGGTATGAATGATGTGCTGGAGTGAAACTCAACTGGCACAAGTGTGAGACAATGGTCCTGGGGGAAGGAGTCATAGGGGGGGACGTCATTGGAACAATTGTCCTGGCTGAGGGAGTGGTACAGTACTTGGGTATCTATTTCTCAGTGTATGGCTCTTTACTTCCCAAGGAGTGGTGGGAGGGCAAGCTGGTAGAATGGGGGAAAGTACTGACGAGTTGGGGTGGTAGGCAGGTGTTGCTGGCGGGAAGGGTAACTGTTCTGAATGTGTACTGGATGCCGAAGCTTTGGTATTTGGGCTACCACTTGGACTTCCCTAAGTGGGTAGTTAAAAGGCTTCTCAAGATGGCCCGCTCTTGGCTCTGGGCTGGATGCCAGAGTCAGATTGGCTGGGAGGCACTAGCACTCCCTGTGGATCGTAGAGGACTTGGCCTGGTGGACTTTTCCAAGAAGCTACTCTGCTTGAGGGCATGGTGGATGAAGAGGGCCAGTGAGTTGAGAGGAGGCGAATGGGTGCCCCTTATGCAGTGTTTGTGGGAGGCGAGGGTGTCACCGCAGGGGGGTTCAGGGGATCTACTGTCCTTGGTGGCCTTGGATGGTAGTCAGAGGATGCGATACAGAGGATTCTGGTGGGGAGTGGTAGATGGGGCCCACTGCATTGGGATCTGTTGACAAGGTACTGAAGGAGATGAGGACTGGGGCCCGGCAATGTAGAGGTGGGACAGGCTCTTGTTGGGAGGGAATCTGGCCAAGGACTTCTGCTTAGAGGAGGGTATGGAGTGCCTTAGAGGTCTGGGGCAGGACCTTTGGCCGGAGACCTGGCAAGGGGCTGGAATTGGGGAGAGATGGGACTGGGCAGGTATCTGGTCTTGGATCAAGGTTGTGTCAAGGTGGCTACCACTGAAACTCTGGGTAGCATAGTGGAGGTTGCTGCATAGAAATGTGATGCTCAATTTTAGGGCTGGTCATCTGGTGGATGGCGGGGTCTTTGATTGTGAGGAGTGTCATAATGTAGGGCAGGAGGGTGGAGTGGTGCAGACTCCTGAGCATTGGCTTGGGGAGTGCGAGAGTATGGAGAATTTTTGGAGGGTAGTTGGAGAGAGGTTGGGAGTGTCAGTACCTGACCCTGAGGAGGGTGGGCAGTGGGCGGCACTGCAGTCGAGGCTGGTGGGGGAAGTGGGGAATGAGTGGCTGACAGTGGGTTGGGCCATTGCAATATGGGTGGGGCTCACGGAACATTGGCGGAATGTCTTTGAGGGGGGCCCCCGTAGGCCAGTGAGACTGAGGGTAGTGAGGTGGGAGGAGCTGATGCTCGACCTCTTCAAGGCATGGTGGATTGGTTGGGGCTCCAAGGGGGGGAGACGTAAAGGTCTAGTAAGGAGGATTGTAGAGAAGAGTGGTGGTAGAGTTGCAGTGATGGTGGATGGGGTGTCATTTGTAGGACCAAGGGTGGAAGGGGGTCCCTGTGGGATAGGTTGAGAGTTTCGATTGTATAAATAATTCTATAGACGTCAGTTAATAAAGGGAGTCCAAGTGACTATAAAAAAAAAAGAGAGCTCAGCCTTTTTACATCCTCCCATACCCCCAGACCACCACTCCTTCTCTCAGCATCTCTCCTACTATCAGTCCTATCCATCTGTACATTCTGGACCATATTAAAGTCTCTGCTGAGAATATCTACTCCAGTCTCCATGAGGACCCCACTTTCCCTAAGACCTTCCACCCACTCCACCCACTCACCCTGTACAGTAGGGCAGTAGCAAGAACTTACAATAACCAGCTCCCAACCAGGTTGACACCACTCACCCCACACCAACTGATCTCCCCAGCTCTCTATATCCTGTATCTCTCCTTTGTCTCTCTGAACCAAGCTTCCAACTTTGTCCTTTCAAACTATCATACCTCTCCATTTGCTTATCTACTCCAGTAAATCCAAGTCATCCTCACATCTGACATCCTGCAACAGAAAGAGATCAGCCTCCAATCCCTTCATCCATGTAAAAATATTCTGTATCTGTACAGTCCATTCATATTTATAGAAAAAATGTTCATTATACTATTTATAAGGAATAATGTTATACATTATGTCCATCATCTATAAGTCTACATTCATCCCCTTCTGTGTTAAGTCCAAGTTGTATTCCACAGCCAATTCCTCCACTTCAGCCTCCTTTGCCTCCAATCCAATCAGAAATTCAGCCATCTCCCCATTCTTCTTCTCCTCAAAGACCTCATGATATTCCAGACAGGCCTCCTGCCAGAGCTACAATCCATGATGCTCTGCCCAACAGAAGGCAGCCCTCTCATTAACAACAATCACCAATTTGGCCTCTCTTTCCTTATCAACCTCATACCCTTCCTTCTCCAGGAAAATAGCAAGCACTTCTACCTTCAGCACATCTACTACTCTATCACTATGCAGAATCTGGGCCCAATACTCATCACTTATTACTCTCAGGTCTATTTCACCCAACTCTTCAGCCATGAAGTTATTTATCATTTTGTACACCCAGAGTAGGTTCTCTACTTCCTTTCTCTCTGAAGTTACTGGCCTTCCTGCACCCAGTATTAAGATATCTACTCCTGTACTCACAGTCTCATCCCACTCCCCCTCCAGGACATCCACCAGTTCATCCTCACCAACTGCCACTACCTGTCTCCCTTTTGTCACCTCAGGGACTCCAAAGTGTACTCACTGGGCACTATGTATTAGTACATCCTTTACTACTTAGCCCCTTACAGTTGGACCCTATCTGACAAGAGGGGGAGTGTCCTCCCAGACTTCGAACATACTATCTGTATATAGGTCACTGCTCACCACCTTCCCAGTCTCATCCAGACTCTTCTCCACATCTCCTCCTCCTGTACTTGCCCAGGCACTTGCTTTCATGCCCCCAGACTTCTCAATGCCACCAGTATCCTTCTTTGCCCTTTCTTCCAGACTTGCTAACAACTCCCTCTACCTCCTGTACCCTTGAGACCACTCTCACAGTCTCTTGTCAATGCAGACATGCTTCCTATCCACAATCTCCAAATGCATTGACTCTATATACTTCTTCCAAGCCTTTGCCCTCTGCTCTACCACTCCACTCATCTCCTCTAATACCTCTAACAAATCCTCCTCCTCCTTCTCACTCTCTTTCACTCTTATCACCTTGTATACAAAGGTCTCCCACATCATTACCAATGGCCAATTATGAGTCTTCTCAGTAGCATTTCCTGTCCTGAATGAGGTCCCTTCTCAGACTTGAAAGCCAATATCAACTACCTCTCTATACTCTACTATGACCTCCTTCACTCTTCTCCTCATCTCTATAGCTATCACTATGGGCACTCTTTTTACCAAAAGTTGTACCACTCTGGGGTCCCACCTCAAGCATCATGCCATCAGAACACATATGTACCTCCCTAATAGTCAACTCTGTCTTCAGTACAACTTCCCAAGACTTGGCCTCCTCAAAGCCCACCTCCACCCCTTCCAAGCCCCTCAGAAACTTCACTGATACTGCTCTATCCATCTGTTTCATAATTAGCCCTAAGACTATTTTCACAGTCACTGCTAAGCCCTGGAAGCAGAGTATGACTGCAAACTCCAAGATCAACTTCTTGAGTAATGGGACTACTGCCAGGTCACTAGGCCTTGTACCTTTCCCACAGCTCAGTTCACCATCAGTAGTCTCATCTAGATTTTTTTCCAGATTGCCCATCATGCTCCCATCAGCAGTCATCCCCTCAGCTGCTATACCACTAGCCTCACTACTCTGGTCCCCCAGAAGGACTCTCCCTTGAAGCTGTTGCCCTGTAGTCTTTGCTATTTCCTTGCCCCTCCTCCATCAACCCTCCAGTCCAGCTCCCTGCTAACCTCCCTTTACCTTATCTATAAAGCTAGCTCTCCCAGTCCCCTGTCCACCAGTACTATCCTCTCTCCTACCATGTCCTCCTGTCAGCACACTCCTCATTCTTCTTCCCAAGTCAGGGCCCCTTCCTACATACTGTCAGTTGAATGCCCCAGAGCTACCTTACCCAGTATGCAACTCAGAATACTCATTGGTTGCTATACTACTAATATCTTTCTCCAAAAAAACTATATTATAAGTATTGCCAAAAGGTTATATAACCTGAATATTACTTGTGAGTGTTAGTTGAGATACATAGTACCCAGTATATATGTATACATTTAGTCCTGATTAATAAGGTTCTATTTATATAAATCTTGTATTCTGTAACTTTGAGTTGACTTAGCTTTGTACTCTATAACTTTAGCTTGACTCAGCTTTGTAATCTTACATGTGATTTCCAGATTTGTTCTGAGAGTAATATATAATTTTAGTGACTTAGAGGTTGTATACTTACAAACAACTATACTGTGTAGATTTTAATATAATAAATTTTCTAAAAAAGTATAAGTTGATAGAATATATAAAGTTATATATAAATATAAATAAATAATTATAAGATTATGAAGAATTATAATATATTATAGAAAATCATCTTCATTATTTCAGATTTGTAAATAGAGCTTATTATGAATATCATTATAGTATTTGAAGTATAAGATATACTTAAGAATTACTATAAGTGAGCTCATTCAAAACTATAGATTAATATTAGTACTCTGAATAGATTAAATTTATTCAGATGAGATTTAAATTATATTTAACAGGTGATCGTTTCAAATTAACTCAGATTTCTTATAATCTAATTTAGATCAATTTAGATTAATTTAGAATAATTTGAATCTTTAAAATTCAAATATTTGATTATATCATCTCTTTTTTATATATATTTAAATACATTTAAATACATTCAACATATCACCTTTATATTCACTATCATTTTTTTTTTTTT
>RBNI01007611.1:0-10136 GCA_003990745.1 Jimgerdemannia flammicorona | reverse complement strand
AGCACTCCCTGTGGATCATGGAGGACTTGGCCTGGTGGACTTTCCCAAGAGGCTACTCTGCTTGAGGGCATGGTGGATGAAGAGGGCCAGTGAGTTGAGAGGAGGAGAATGGGTGCCCCTTATGCAGTGTTTGTGGGAGGTGAGGGTATCGCCACGGGGGGGCTCAGGGGATCTACTGTCCTTGGTGGCCTTGGATGGTAGTCAGAGGATGCGATACAAAGGATTCTGGTGGGGAGTGGTAGATGGGGCCCACCGCATTGGGATCCATTGGCGAGGTACTGAAGGGGATGAGGACTGGGGCCCAGCGATGTGGAGGTGGGACAGGCTCTTGTTGGGAGGGAATCTGGCTGAGGACTTCTGCTTAGAGGAGGATATGGAGTGCCTTAGAGGTCTGGGGCAGGACCTGTGGCCAGAGACCTGGCAAGGGGCTGGAATTGGAGAGAGATGGGACTGGGCAGGCATCTGGTCTTGGATCAAGGTTGTGTCAAGGTAGCTACCGCCAAAACTCTGGGTAGCATGGTGGAGGCTGTTGCATAGAAATGTGATGCTCAATTTTAGGACTGGTCATCTGGTGGATAGCGGGGTCTTTGATTGTGAGGAGTATCATAATGTAGGGCAGGAGAGCGGGGTAGTGCAGACTCCCAAGCATTGGCTGGGGGAGTGTGAGAGTATGGAGAATTTTTGGAGAGTAGTTGGAGAGAGGTTGGGAGTGTCGGCACCTGACCCTGAGATGGGTGGGCGGTGGGCGGCACTGCAGTCAAGGCTGGTGGAGGGGGTGGGGAATGAGTGGCTGATGGTGGGTTGGGCCATTGCAATATGGGTGGGGCTCGCCGAACATTGGCAGAACGTCTTTGAGGAGGGCCCCCGGAGGCTGGTGAGACTGAGGGTAGTGAGGTGGGAGGAGCTGATGCTCGAGCTCTTCAAGGCATGGTGGATTGGTTGGGGCTCTAAGGGGGGGAGACATAAAGGTCTAGTAAGGAGGATTGTAGAGAAGAGTGGTGGTAGAGTTGCAGTGACGGTGGATGGGGTGTCATTTGTAGGACCGAGAGTGGGGAGGGGTCCCTGTGGGATAGGTTGAGGGCTTAGGTTGTATAAATAATACTATAGACATCAGTTAATAAAGGGAGTCTAAGAGACTATAAAAAAAAAAAAAAAAAAAAAAAAAAAAAAAAAAAAAAAAAAAAAAAAAAAAAAAAAAAAAAGAGGAAGGAGGAAGCGGTGCAGACTCAGGCTATGGTGGCCAGGTTAAGATAGCAAGGATTGGAAGAAGGGGAACGACCTACGAGGCTTTTGTCCCATCTCCTTCATACTAGGGGAGCAAGACACTAGTGGGAAGGAGTCCTTAATGATGAGGGAGAGATGGTATTAGGCGTGCAGGAGATCCTTGGCCAGCTGAGCACCCACTGGAGTAACCTCTGGAGTGAAGAGGAGGGAGGAGAGGTGGTGCAGGACATTGACCAGCATCTGGAAGATTGGCACCCGAATCTGGCAGCAGGATTGGGGGATCTTGGCTGACCGGTTTTGGGTGAAGAGATCCTTCAAGTTCTGACATCAATAACCCTAGGAACGGCACCTGGGGAGGATGGTCTGCCTTGGGACTTTTGGAAATATATGGCATCCGTAGAGGAGGCTCTGGAGGAGATATCGCTGATGTGTGATACAGTCATCAGTACTGGGAAGTGGATTGGAGGGCAGCAGTTGGAGCAGGTGTAAGAGGGTTGCTTTTTAGAGTAACTGTTACGTAGTTCTGGAAGGGTTTTCTGGAAGTTCTGGATATTCTGGAAGACCGTTTTCTTATGGTCAAGATCAATTTCATATGGAGTATGTCCTCTATGCTTATTGATTTCAAGATCGGGTTGACGTCTCAACCAAAGTCCTTTTTTGGACTAGTTCTGGATGTTCAGGATTTTCTGTATTTCAGGAATTCGAGAAACTAAGACCAGCTTAGTTGAATCGGCATATCACTGCAGACAATACCCAATTAGGAAATTTCGTGATGGGGTTAGGAGTAGGACCTAACGGGGAGCAGATTTACTTAAGAGTGGTTTGTGGGTTATTAAATAGGTTTATTCGCTATTCATGATATTGCTATACTAGGAGTAGTTATATGAAAGGATATTATGGGGAAGTGCTCAGGTCTGAGATTCTGAGGTCTGGGGGAGGGGGTATTTATACTAGTGAGGGGCTATCTGGACTATGCTAAATATGGATGTAACACTAAGTGCTTTGCTGAGTCGGAATGCAGTCACGTAGTATAAGTGTGATCTGATATGTCAAGAGATCATCTGACTGCTGAGTCAGTTCACAGTCATGTCGTACAAGGCTAATCTAACTATACTATGACTGCTAAGCTATTTATAGATTTAGGCACTGTCTGGATAGTCTTCGATGACATCACCATCGATGACATCATCGCTGGCAAAGTCTGAGCAGTTTTCTGACTTCTGATATTATCAGTTTCAAGGTGTCGTTACTTCTATCTCTTACAAGATTAAGGCTGTCCTTGGTGGCGGTGGTTGTACAAGGATAACAGGTCTTGGTTCTCTTTTTTTTTGGTCTGCTGGCACATTTGCGAGGACTGGCCATTCTCGTCTAGGGCGAGGGCTCCCAATGTCATGGCTGGGGATTCAAACCTCTCAGAAATGATATTTTCTGTAATTCGAGGCAATTTCTAGTAGTAATATCTGTCACGTGGATGGCTTGAGATTGGTTTTGATGATGTCGGCTTTCTTGAGTTCAGATGAAGCATCCGTCACTCTCTAATGGAGGTGACACAGATAGAGCGAACGGAGTTGTTCAAATGCGTTTTGCTTCCACTAAGTAATGAGATCTTGTATAGTCACGGTATATCTTGGTCTTGAGTTGATAAGTGCAGTTCGTGAACCTTTTGGTAGATGAGATAGGGTTCTTCTTGTCTCAATTTGAGTTTGGTACTTTCGGTTTTCTTTTGTAATAGTACAGTATACCAAACTAGTTATAGTGGTTCAGAGTCAGTCTTATAGTTGTAGTACTTCTTCTAGTATTCTTGTATCTTGGTGGTGGGTTCTCGTGCTTGCTGATGTATTTTATGTAACCAGATGATCTCTTGTTTTGTAGTCTCACATACAGTTTCCAAATTAGTTCTGAGGATGCCATGCGATTTTGGTGGCTTGAAGGTTATGCGCTTACAACTCTCCCCTTCTTAGCTTTCGATGTCCTCGTTGGGGTCTTCTAATTTGTTCTGGTGTTGTTGTACCATTTGGATGGTTCTTGTGGCTGTGTTTGTTGAGAATTTGTTCAACTTTGTATTTTTCTTGGTCATTAATAATGACAGGTACAGGTGGTTCTGTAGTTCAGTTCAGAAATATGTCTCGGACTTTCTGGGGTAGTGGTCTGACATGGCTGTCAACTTTGGAAAAGTCTTCTTCAGAGTTCTCGGGTTCTCCTTTGGATGGATGGATGGAGATAGCAAAGAGAGGGCATTTCTTGGCCAATTTCTTAAGCTGTAGCTTATTGATGTGAGTGATCTTTGGTCCAGGGTCACTAGAGTTGAGTGAGTCCTTTTTACCTTGCAGTTTGAAGTTGTGGTGTCCTTTCTTGATGGTCAGAGAATGGTTTACCCAATCGATCATGGGGTTCTCTTATTTTAACCATGGAGTTCCAAGGATGATTTCGTTATCAGAGAGTGGTACAATTTGAAGGGTAACATGTACTCGATAGTCACTGATTCGGAAGGGTAGGTTGCAGACTTCCTTGCTAATGACATGTGAGGTTCCATCAGCTGTGGTAACTGCTTGAGTTTGTTGTACCGGGGAGGTGAAGACCTTGAGTCTGTTGACTGTTTCTTCGTTGATAAAGTTGCCTGAGGCACCACTGTCTATCATGATCTTGACAGATACTCGGTTGACAAAAGCTTTAAGTGTAAGCAGTTTGTCTGATCCAATGGTGGTGATTTCAGTTGTAGGAGCTTTCCTTCTGTTGGTTCTTCTTTGAGCCAGTTCGTTGACACAAGAGAAGCAATCATCAATCATTCAGGAAGAGTACATTTTAATGCCATGGGGACATCGGCCACTTGGTATATATCTATCTTCGATTTTCTTGTAGAATTGTTCTTCTTTGTTCATGGTAGGTTGGACTGGGGCCTTGTTTGATGAGCCAAATCCTTTGGATCCTCTGATGGTGGGCAGTAGTTCAGGGACTTCCTTGACTGTCAGGGTTGACTCGATTTTTTCGAATAGGATCTGGGCAATACAGAATCCAATGGGAATCTTGAAGGGTGTCCAACTGTGGTTTCGGATGAGGACAATAATTTCACCTGTATAATCTTCATCAATGACTCCTCCTTCTACTGAGAGTCCTTTTAATGCTAGGCTGCTGTGACAGTATATTCTTCCAACATGTCCTTCAGGGATTTGGATGCTGATTCCTGTGTAGACTTGTTTGACTTCTCGGTTGGAGACTATAGCTTCTTCGGCTGCATACAGGTCATATCCAGCTGCTTTTTGACTTCCATTGATTGGGGCCTTAGCAGTTTGTCTTAACTTGACAAAGTCTAGTGTTCTGGTTGTCAGATTGTTGAGATGGTACAGAGTGGTAACAGTTGCTTATGTTGCTGTTCGGGGTTTTCGGTTAGGGCAGGCACTGGCCATGTATCCTGTCTTTCAGTAATAGAAGCATGCTCTGCTTCTTCTAAGTTCATTCCTTTTGCCTTCAGTGAGTTTCTTGAAGGTACTCAGCTGGGTGGGTTTATGATTTCTGGGTGTCCATGGAGTGGATGATGAGGGAGCTCGGGAGGCTTCATGCTTAGGTTCTTCTTTCTTAGTCCAAGTCTTTTCCTTGTTATTGAATTGTCTTCGGGGCAGAATGGGTCCAGCTGTTAGAATCCGCTTGACCATAGTCTTGATTCTCGCCAGGCACCATTGTTGGTGGTCACAACCAACTGGGCATCCTTGTTCTCGGATTTTTCTAGTAAGCCATTCTAGCAGGGCATCGAATAAATGATCTGCTCTTGTACCATTTCGTGCTTCATCATTGGCAATATATCCTAGGCCAACAGTGTTCAGGAGTGACTCAAGTTTTGTACAGAAGGTTTCGAATTCCTCCTTGCCATGTACATCGAATTTGAGGTTGCAGAGTTTTACTCGAGATTCAGCGATCATGGTTTCGCTGCGATATTGAGCAATCATGAGTTGTTTAAGTCCAGGGGCTGCAGGATGGTCTCTATATCCTGGGGCATTATTTGCTGCATTCTGAGCAACTACTGTAGGTCAGATGTCCCATGTGAGGGGTTTTTTGGGAAGGGTTCACCACCATTCTTCAGCAGGTCCTCGGAAGAATGTAACAACTCGGCAGACATAGGCTGTAGTGGTAGCAAAGAGTTGTTCCAAAGTGTGGTCTTGATTGTTTGTCAGAACATGGTCAGCGACTCATTCATTGGTCCATTGATTGGCTTCGAAGTTGGTGTCAACTACACTAATGAAGCTTTGGACTTCTTGTGCAGTACCATTGAAGGTAGGTAGACTCAGATTTTTTGTAGGTCAGGTCTGTTCAGCTAAGGCAGTAATGGTTGCTACCATTATGGCTACCTGGGCTATGAGGTCTAGAATCTGTTGGTTTGCCATGTTGTTTACTGGAGGTGGTTGAACTACTGGTAGTGGTGTTACTGGTACTACTTGAGGTACTGGTGCAGAGTGTGATGGGGTTCTTTGAGTCTGTGTAAGTTGCTGGAGTAATAGTTGTGGGTCTGGAGTAAGGGCTTGATAGATAGCTATCTGTTGCTGTGTAGGTGTATTCTGTCCTAATGGAGGTATGTCTCCTTTGGTGGTATATCCGGGATCAAATTCACTGAGATACTCCTCCTCTTCTTGGGTTTGGTCTCCGTGTACTTGGGTTTGCTCGGTGTCAAAGTAGACAGAATCAGTTATATATCTGATTTCAGATGGACTTAATTCAAAGTCAAGTTCTGGTTCGGTATTGGTTTCAGATTCAGGTAGGACTGTAGCAGAGCCTGCTTCAGGTTCAGGATCAGATAGTTGATGAAGAGTTTCTCTTGCTTCTTCCTTAAGAATATGGCAGGCTTTGCTGTTCTGGAATCGGTAGTATAATGTGGTCTTGGTTCAGGTTCGGTGAAAGTCGGTAGAGTTGAGCCACTTGGCTACAGAGGCTTGGGCTTCGTGAGGAACTAAGGCTAGAAAGACTACTGCTGGTTGTCCTAGGTCACTCGGATTTGTGGAGCTGACAAAACTCTTGTTAAGAAGAGTAAAGAAGGCTTCTATAAGACCTTCTTCATCTTAACTTGCTGGATGTAGTGCAAGGAGTTCAGTAAATAGGGTTTCGCCTATTTGCTGGTTTAATCGGAGTACTTCTTTCTTTGAATGAAGTTTGTCCCACTTGTTGCAGGTGTGGAGGTCAAATTGTCCTTGTATGTCAGGTTCAATTCTCTCCAGATTGTCAGATAGTTCAGGATAAATTCCAGGTCAGAGGTTGGGCTTTATACCAACTTGTAGGAATTCACAGAAGGGTTTGTAGCAGGGTGAGGAAGCATCTTGAAGCGGAAATGGATTGTAAACCACTGCTACCAAGTTGTAAGAGAGTTGCTTTTTTAGGGTAACTGTTATGTAGTTCTGGAAGGGTTTTCTGGAAGTTCTAGATATTCTGGAAGACCATTTTCTTATGGTCAAGATCAATTTCGTATGGAGTACGTCCTCTACACTTATTGATTTCAAGATCGGGTTAATGTCTCAACCAAAGTCCTTTCTCGGACTAGTTCTGGATATTCAGGATTTTCCGTATTTCAGGAAGTTCGAGAAACTAAGACCAGCTTAGTTGAATTGGCGTATCGCTATAGACAATACCCAATTAGGAAATTTCGTGATGGGGTTAGGAGTAGGACCTAACAGGGAGCAGATTTACTTAAGAGTGGTTTGTGGGTTATTAAATAGGTTTATTCGCTATTCATGATATTGCTATACTAGGAGTAGTTGTATGAAGGGATATTGTGGGGAAGTGCTCAGGAGTTGTGTTTGGATTGTTCAGGTCTGAGATTCTGAGGTCTGGGGGAGGGGGTATTTATATTAGTGAGGGGCTATCTGGACTATGCTAAATATGGATGTAGCACTAAGTGCTTTGCTGAGTCGGAATGCAGTCACATAGTACAAGTGTGATCTGATATATCAAGAAATCGTCTGACTGCTGAGTCAGTTCACAGTCATGTCGTACAAGGCTAATCTAACTATACTATGACTGCTAAGCTATTTATAGATTTAGGCACTGTCTGGATAGTCTTTGATGACATCACCATCGATGACATCATCACTGGCAAAGTCTGAGCAGTTTTCTGACTTCTGATATCATTAGTTTCAAGGTGTCGTCACTTCTATCTCTTATAAGATTAAGGCTGTCCTTGGTGGCAGTGGTTGTACAAGGATAACAGGTCTTGGTTCTCTTTTTTTTTGATCTGCTGGTACATTTGTGAGGACTGGCCATTCTCGTCTAGGGCAAGGGCTCCCAATGTCGCGGCTGGGGGTTCGAACCTCTCGGAAATGATATTTTCTATAATCCGAGACAATTTCTAGTAGTAATATCTGTCACATGGATGGCTTGAGATTGGTTTCAACAATGTCGGCTTTCTTGAGTTCAGATGAAGTATCCGTCACTCTCCAACGGAGGTGATACAGATAGAGCGAACGGAGTTGTTCAAATGCATTTTGCTTCTGCAAAGTAATAAGATCTTGTATAGTCACAGTATATCTTGGTCTTGAGTTGATAAGTGCAGTTCATGAACCTTTTGGTAGATGAGATAGGGTTCTTCTTGTCTCAATTTGAGTTTGGTACTTTCGGTTTTCTTTTGTAATAGTACAGTATACCAAACTAGTTATAGTGGTTCAGAGTCAGTCTTATGGTTGTAGTACTTCTTCTAGTATTCTTGTATCTTGGCGGTGGGTTCTCGTGCTTACTGGCATATTTTGTGTAACCAGATGATCTCTTGTTTTATAGTCTCGCATGTGGTTTCCAAATTAGTTCTGAGGATGCCATGCAATTTTGGTGGCTTAGAGGTTGTGCGCTTACAGCTGGTTTCCCTGCTGTATAAGGACAAAGGGCATAAGGAGGACTGGAAAAATTGGAGGCCAATCATGCTGCTGGATATGGACCGCAAGTTGGTCACCAAAATCCTGGTGGTAAGGTTATAGGGTGTGGCACAACAGATAATAGAGAAGAAGCAGCGAGGCTTTGTTGGAGGCTGACTGATCCGAGATGGCACGGCATGGGATCACAGTATCATTGAAGGCACTAGGGCTGCAGGGGTGGATGGCCATTTGGTATTTCTAGACCAGGAGAAGGCCTATGATAGGGTGCAGAGAGTATGGTTAGAGAAGGTATTGGAGCACATTGGGGTATCTGCGGGCATGTGTTGGTCACTTATTGGATTGCTGGAAGGGAGTAGGGCTGTGATTCTGGTGAATGGTCACAGGGGGGCTTCTTTCCCCTTGGGGAGGGGAGTGCCTCAGGGGGATCCGCTGTCACCTATCCTTTATGCCTTCGCCCTGGAGCCATTGTTGGATCGGATCCGGTGCAGAGTTGGTAGACTGAATATCTTGGGGGTCAATTGGAAGATGGGGGCCTTTGCAGATGATATGGTGGTTGGGTTGGGCTTGGTGGCAGATGTAGCTATGCTCAAGGAGATAGTCGAGTGGTATGAGAGATGCTCTGGGGCGAAACTCAACTGGTACAAGTGTGAGACAATGGTTCTTGGAGAAGGAGTCATAGGAGGAGACATCATTGGAACAATTGTCCCGGCAGGAGGAGTGGTATGGTACTTGGGTATCTATTTCTCGGTGTATGGCTCTTTACTTCCCAAGGAGTGGTGGGAGCGCAAGCTGGTAGAATGGGGGAAAGTACTGATGAGTTGGGGTGGTAGACAGGTGTCGCTGGCAGGAAGGATAACTGTTCTGAATGTGTATTGGATGCCAAAGCTTTGGTATCTGGGCTACCATTTGGATTTCCCTAAGTGGGTGGTCAAAAAGCTTCTCAAGATGGCCTGCTCTTGGCTCTGGGCTGGATGCCGGAGTCAGATTGGTTGGAAGGTATTGGCACTTCTGGTGGATCGCGGAGGCCTTGGCCTGGTGGACTTTCCCAAGAGGCTACTCTGCTTGAGGGTATGGTGGATGAAGAGGGCTAGTGAGTTGAGAGGAGGAGAATGGGTGCCCCTTATGCAGCGTTTGTGGGAGATGAGGGTGTCACCAAGGGGTGGCTCAGGTGATCTACTGTCCTTGGTGGCCTTGGATGGTAGCCAGAGGATGCGATACAAAGGATTCTGGTGGGGAGTGGTAGATGGGGCCCACTGTATTGGGATTCATTGGCGAGGTACTGAAGGGGATGAGGACTGGGGTCCGGAGATGTAGAGGTGGGACAGGCTCTTATTGGGAGGGAGTCTGGTTGAGAACTTCCACTTAGAGGAGGGTATGGAGTGCCTAAGGGGTATGGGATAGGACCTTTGGTCAGAGGCCTGGCAAGGGGCTGGGATCGGGGAGAGGTGGGACTGGGCTGGCATATGGTCTTGGTTCAAGGTTGTGTTGAGGTAGCTCCTGCCAAAATTCTGGGTAGCATGGTGGAGGCTATTGCATTGGAATGTGATGCTAAACTTTAGATCTGGACATCTGGTGGATGGCGGGGTTTTTGACTGTAAGGAGTGTCATAATATAGGGCAGGAGGGAGGGGTGGTACAGACTCCTGAACATTGGCTGGGAGAGTGCGAGAGTATGGAGAATTTTTGGAAGGTAGTTGGAGTGAGGCTGGAAGTGTCTGCACTGGACCCTGAGGTGGGTGGGTGGTGGGCAGCACTGCAGTCAAGGCTGGTGGGGGGGGTGGGGAATGAGTGGCTGATGGTTGGCTGGGCCATTGTATTTTGGGTAGGGCTCGCAGAACACTGGCAGAGCACATTTGAGAAGAGCCCCTGGAGGCCGGTAAGACTGAGGATAGTGAGGTGGGAGGAGCTGATGCTAGAGCTCTTCAAGGCATGGTGGATTGGGTGGGGCCCTAAGGGGGGGAAACGTAAGAGACTAGTTAGGAGGATTGTAGCGAAAAGTGGTGATAGGGTTGTGGTGAAGGTGGATGGGGTGTCATTTGTAGGGACTAGGGAAGGGGGGGGTCCCTGTGGG
>RBNI01007610.1:0-10136 GCA_003990745.1 Jimgerdemannia flammicorona | reverse complement strand
AAAAAAAAAAAAAAAAAAAAAAAAAAAAAAAAAAAAAAAAAAAAAAAAAAAAAAAAAAAAAAAAAAAAAAAAAAAAAAAAAAATAGATTATAGCTATAAATACTACTCTTACTGGACCTCAGAGATAGTAGAGGAAGAGGGCTCAGTAGAAGCCAGGGGAGCAAACCCAGAGCCAGTGTCAAAGTGAATAGAAGATATGTAGAAAGGTATATATAAGGGGAACAAACAAATAATATAACTGAAAATACATCAGCTATTTATTGCTATATAAAAACATGGTCCTTTATATAAAATCTAAAAGAGAGAATGTATCACAACTCAGAGTGAACCAAATTAGGAACCACATGACTGCCAGAGATAAGTAGAGATAAAGGGAGAGCCAATCCCAGTTGCAGGATAAAAATCACAAATAAATATAAATAAAACAAATCCAAATCAAGATTAAAAAACATCTACAGACCCCAGAGGAGTAAGTGTGAGTAAGAAGTGAGGCTGAAATAGAGTGAGCCACAGCAAGCCTGAGTGAAGCAAGAGACCAAAGACAGCAGAGGGGAGTAAAGTAAGGCTGAGACCTCAGAGTGAGTATGAGATCCTGGAGGGGGCAAGAATGTTTTTTAATCCTCTCCAGCAGAGCCAAAGGTACTAGAAGGTGATGAAAATGCAAAATAAGAGTAATGAATTAAAGAAGAAATAGAAGAAAGACACAAATGAGCAATCAGAGGGTATCAAGAAAGAGACAAAAGTCTATAATATGAAAGAGAAGAGTACAGGATGGTGTCAGGGCATTATACAATCCAGCAAGTATGATCAAATAGTATGACAAAAATTGGGGATAGGAATGAAGAGAGGGTATAGAGAGGGTAAGAGAGGAGAGAAGGAAGGAAAGAGAAGTAAAGAGAAGAGAGGAGGGAAGAGTGAACAACAGACTATTCAATAGAAGCAAGCAGATTACAAATGATAAAAATGGAGTAGGCATGATGATGGAC
Source organism: Jimgerdemannia flammicorona (assembly GCA_003990745.1). Taxonomy (NCBI): domain Eukaryota; kingdom Fungi; phylum Mucoromycota; class Endogonomycetes; order Endogonales; family Endogonaceae; genus Jimgerdemannia; species Jimgerdemannia flammicorona. The sequence continues at coordinate 9,150 of RBNI01007610.1, read as the reverse complement.
TATGAAGTTACTAAGAATCTGAACAGCAGACATCTAATCAGAATGATGGGAGTAGTATAGTACAAGATAATAAACCTTACTATAAATGCATTTGAGAAGAGTATAATGAGGATGATTGGAACAGAAGTCAGGAAACTGTTGGGAATGGGGAAAATGAGAATAAACAACAGTTTGGAGAGAGAAAGAGAAATAGAAAGATCCAAAAAGGGAATACCAGTCATATTATACACCCAAGTAATAGAATGATAGAGAGAGTAGACACTATGAAATATATTAGGAATATCAATGCCAGCAATAGTGAGAACAATAAAGTCATCAATATATTAGTGAAAGAAGATATCTCCAGCCTAGAATGTGATGGAAAGAGGTGAAGAAGAATCATATATCACATAAAGTTCATAGGCCAGACCAATCAGGTTGATAAGGATGAGGGTACAGTTCATTTCTATAGCAATATTAGAAGTCTGATGAATGGAGCCAAGGACTGACTCAAAATAGTTAGAGCCACAGATGAGGAGCATAAGCTCAATAATGGAAGCCAATGAAACTGAAGAATCTAAAGAAAAAACAATGGAGCCCAAGAAGCAAAGACAATTATCAATCTCATCAAAATAAATAGTGGTATAGAAGAAAGAGAAATCACCAGAGGCCAAATGGGAAAAATGATGAATAGGCTCAATGGTAGAGCAGAGAAAAGCAAGCTTCTAAGTATCACAAAGAATAGTATATTCAGACCCAAGACAGTGTTGTAGAAGAGCCATCCAAGAGAGGAAGAAGTAGGATAACCACTTCAAAATCTCAGTGGTAGGTGAGCTATAAGTAGCTATAATGAGACATCAAGTCAAAGTAGGCTTGTGAACTTTAAGAAGAGCATAAAAAACTGGAAGACAAATGTCTGGTGAGGACAAAGAGTCCTGAAAGAAGTTAAAAATGGAGTTTATGAACAGAGAATCCAAAAGTGATCTGGCATGAGCTAGAGAAATCTGAAGAAGAGTGAGAACATCATCTAATCCAAGAGCACTAGACTTGTAAGCCATAGCTCAAAGGAGGGCAGAAAGGTCATCAAGATAGAGTAACTTAGGAATAAGTACAAAACCTTGATTCTTATTAGTGACTGTGAGCAAATGCAAAGACAATTGCTTGACTGATTTAAGTATAGTATATATAGCATAGTCTGAAACCAAGCAAGAGCAAGTATATCCAGGAACAGATAGTGAGTAAGCCATATCAAGGAATATATAGTGTGAAGAGACATTAGGAGGAGAGACCCAATCACTAGAGACATAATAGTGGGAGAATATTTTATCATAATCCTCAAAAAAGATGATAAGATCAAGAGCATAATGGAAGTATATAAGATGAGCCAGATCAGTGAAGGAGAATTGTGAGGAAGTTGCAGGGAAAATGAAGTGAGGATTCAAGGATAGGGCAAAGACTTAAAGGGGAGAAAGAGAGTAGTCAGCTGAAGAAAAAGGAGAAGACAAAAGTGTTCCAAGAGAAGAATAAATCCAAAAGTTTGAGATAAGCAACTGAGAAAGATAAAGGGAGGACAGCATGAGGAACCACTCAGAGTACATCAGAAGTGACAACAGAATCTGAGAGAGATTGAAGATACTGGAAGAGAACTATGCTAGAGGGAAGTTTAAGAGTAGGAGGTCTTCTCCTTCTCTCTAACTTTTTTTTGAAGGCAGTGAGCCCAACAAGCAGGAGCACACTCCATCAGAGTACCAGACCTTGCAGCCACAGGCTTTCATATAGCCCTTACATTCAGAGATATAGGTAGAGAAGGCAGAGGAGTAGCTGGCAGAGGAGACAAAGAGAGAGTAAGTAGCCAAAGGGGTAGCAGCATAAGAGATACCACCATGGGGGCAGACAGACTTGACCAGGTATCATTAGATATGGTGGAGGTGACTGGAGTAGACAGTATAGAGCCAAGCCCCAACAGAGCAAGAATCAAGTTGGTGACTATGCTTGGGGGCAGGGGGAACAGAGGAGGAGGCCTTGGCAGGGGAGGAGGACCAGGAAGAGACTGATAAAATCTTGTTGGGCTTGGCAGAGATCTTGGTGGGGGCCTTGGTGGCAGCAGCAGCAAAGGAATGAACCTCAGCATAAGCAGCAGTATGAGCTTCAGCACAGATGGCCTTGGAGACTGAAATCTCAGGAGAGGTAGACAGGGGAGCAGTAGTGGCAACATGAGCAGCAGCAGTAGTATATGATGTTTTCTACTCATAAATATGAGCAACAAAGGAGGTGCCAACAAGGAGGAAATAACAAACAGTGTCAATGTTGGCAGTAGTGGAGGGAATATCTTGAATGGCAAAGCCATAGAAAGGAGTAGCATCTACAAAGTAGAAGGAGACAAGGGCTACAAAGGAGATACAGGCATGGTGAAAGAAGGTGGAAGCAGTAGCAGTAGTAGTGGTACATAGCAGCATTGGTAGTAGCAAGCTTGGCAGCAGCAGTAGTGGTACAAATCTCTTCAGAGAGAGCTTGGTAGTAGGCCTCAGAGAGAACAGAGTATCAGACAGTAGGTGGAGCAATGATATTAATATTACAGTAGAGATGAGCCTTCTTGGCAGAGAGAGCAAGAACTGACTGGAACTGAGAGAAGAGCAGACAACCAGACAGATAAAGGTCCAGAGGGAGGGAAAGGATGGTGGATGAGATGTAGGTCTTGAATGAGACAGTGGCAGGGATGAAAGTGGGGAGAGGGAGAGGAGGAAAAACCTTGTCCATGACCTCATCAATGGAGATAGAGGCCCTGAGAGCAGATGGTACAACAGTGAAGAAGGAGGGCCCAGTGAGAGCCAGGAGAGCAAACTCAGAGCCAGTGTCAAAGTAAATAAAAGATATATAGAAAGGCATATATAAGGGGGATAAATAAAGAATATAACTGAAAATGCATCAGCTGTTTATTGCCATGTAAAAACATAGTCCTTATATACAAAATATGATATCTCAAAAGGGAGGATGTGCCACAACTTGGGGCAAACCAAATTAGGAACCACATGACTACTAGAGATAAGTGGAGATAAAGAGGGAGCCAATCCCAGTTATAGAATAAAAATCACAAACAAACACAAACAAAACAAATCCAAATCAAGATTAAAAAACATCTGCAGACCCCAGAGAGGTGAGCATGAGTGAGGGGTGAGGCTGAAATGGAGCAAGCTACAGCAAGCCCAAGCAAGTGAGAGGCCAAAGGCAGCAGAGGAGAGCAGAGTAAGACTGAGACCTCAGAGCAAGCACAAGACCCTGGAGAGGACAAGAATGTTTTTTAATCTTGATTTAGATTTGTTTTGTTTGTGTTTATTTGTAATTTTTATCCTGCAACTGGAATTGGCTCCTTCTTTATCTCTACTTATCTCTGGTGGTCATATGGTTCCTAATTTGATTCACCCTAAGTTGTAGCATATTCTCCCTTTTGGGATGTCATATTTTGTATATAAGGACCACATTTTTACATAGCAATAAATGGCTGATACATTTTCAGTTATGTTCTTTGTTCATCCCCCTTATATATGCCTTTCTACATATCTTCTATTTACTTTGACACTAGTTCTAGGTTTGCTCTCCTGACTCTTACTGGGCTCTTCTCCTCTACCAGAATAAGTTTAAAAAAAGAACTTTGTTTGAGATATCAATCTAATCTTAAAATCAATAAGTATAGAGGACATACTCTAAATGAAATTGATCTTGACCTTAAGAAAACAGTCTTCCAGAATATTCAGAACTTCTAGAAAACTCTTCCAGAACTACATAATGGTACTTTTATAAGTAACTCTCTTATAATTTGATAGTAGTAGTTTATAATCCTATTCTACTTCAAAATACTTCCTCATCTTATTACAAACCTCTATGAGAATTTCTATAAGTTAGTATAAAGCCCAACCTCTGAACTAGAATTTATTCCAAACTATCTAACAATCTAGAGAGAATTGAACATAATATATAAGAACAATTTGATCTCAATACCTGCAACAAGTGGGACAGACTTCATCTATAAAAAGAAGTACTCTAATTAAATCAGCAGATAGGTGAAACTCTATACACTGAACTTCTTGCTCTATATTCTACATAAAGAAGGTCTTATAGAAGCCTTCTTTACTCTCCTCAATAAGAGTTTTATTAGCTCTACAAATCCAGAAGATCTAGGACAACCAGAAGCAGTCTTTCTAGCCTTAGTTTCTCACAAAGCCCAAGCCTCTGTAGCCAAGTGACTCAACTCTACTGATTTTCACTATACTAGGACCAAGACTGCCTTATACTACTACTTTCAGAATTACAAGGCCTACTATATTCTTAAAGAAGAAGTAAGAGAAACCCTTCATCAACAACCTAACCCTAAACCTGAAGCAGGTCCAGCTTTATCTGAAACAAAAACCAATATTGAACCAGAACTAGCTTTTGAATTAAGCTCATCTAAAATCTAATATATAACTGATATATATTATCTACTTTAACACTGAGAAAACCCAGCTATATAGGGACCAAAGCAAAGAGAAGGAGGAGTATCTTAGTAAATTTGATCCTAGATATACTATAAAAGAAGATATATGTACCTCTATCAGGACAAAATATACCTATATAGTAATAGAGAATTATCTATCAAGCTCTTACTCCAGACCTATAATAGTTACTCTAGTAACTTATACAGACTCAAAGAACACCATCACACTCTACACCAGTATCTCAAGTTATATCAGTAATACTACTACTAGTAGTCCAACCACCTCTAGTAAATAATATAGTAAACTAATAGATTCTAGACCTCACAGCCTAGGTAGCTATAATGTCAGCAATCATTACTGCCTTAGCTGAACAGATCTGACCAATAAAAAATCTGAGCCTACCTACCTTCAATGATACTATACAGAAATTCCAAAGCTTCATTAGTATAGTTGATACTAATTTTGAAGCCAACTAATAGACTAATAAATGAGTTACTGACTACCTTCTGATAAATAATCAAGAACACACTCTGGAACAACTCTTTGCTACTACTACAGCCTATATCTATCAAGTTGTTACATTCTTCTGAGGACTTGTTGAAGAATAGTAGCAAACTCTTTCTGAAAAATCTCTCATATGAGATATCTGACCTGCAGTTATTGTCTAAAATACAGCAAACACTCAGGATATAAAGACCACCCTGTGGCCCCTGGACTCAAATAACTTATGATTGTCCAATACCACAGTGAGACTCTGATTTCCAAATCCCAAGTTAAACTCTGCAATCTCAAATTTAATATATATAGTAAGGAGGAATTCAAAACCTTCTGTACAAAACTCAAGTCACTCCTAAACACTATTGGTCTAGGATATATTGCCAATAACAAAGTATGAAATAGTACAAGAGCAGACTATTTGTTCAATGTACTATCTGAATAGCTTACAAGAAAAATCTGAGAACAAAGATGCTCAGTTAGTTATAATTACCAATAATGGTACCTGGAAAGAATCAAGACTATAGTTAAGTAAATCCTAACAGCTAGACCAATTCTGCCTCAAAAACAATTCAACAACAAGAAAAAAACTTAGACCAAGAAAGAAGAACCCAAACATGAAGCATCTCAAGCTCCCTCTATAGTCACCTCTTGGACACTCTAAAATCCTGAATCCACCCAGCCAAGTACCTTCAAGAAACTTACAGAAGGAGAAAAAAATGAACTCCAAAGAAGCAGAGTATGCTTCTATTGCCAAAAGATAGGACACATAGCCAGTGCCTGCCCCAACTGAAACCCCTGAACAGCAATATAAGCAACTATTACTACCCTATATCACTTCAACAATCTGACTACCAAAATACTAGATTTTGTCAAATTAAGGCCAACTGCCAAGACTCTAACCAAAGGAAGTCAAAAAGCAGCTGAATATGATCTACATGCAGCCAAAAAAGCTACAGTTTCCAACTGAGAAGTTAAGCAAATCTATATAGAGATTAGTATTCAAATTCCTGAAAGATATATTAGAAGGATATGCTGTCACAGTAGCCTAGTGTTAAAAGAACTCTTAGTGGAAGGAGGAATCATTGATGAAGATTATACAGGTGAAATTATTATCTTAATCTAAAACTATAGCTGGACACCATTCAAGATCTCTATCAGTTTTTGTATCACTCAGATCCTATTTGAGAAAATTGAATTAACTCTGACAGTCAAGGAAGTCCTTGAACTACTGCCTACTATCTGAGAATCTAAAGGATTTAGCTCATCAAATAAGACTCTAGCCCAATCTACCATGAATAAGAAAGAATAATTCTATAAGAAAATTAAAGATGGATTTGTACTAAGTAGCTGATACCTTCATAGTATTGAAATGTACTCTTCCTGAATAATTAACGAATGCTTCTTTTGTATCAACAAACTGGCCCAAAGAAGAACCAATAAAAGAAAAGCTCTTATAACTGAAATCACTACCATTAGATCAGAAAAACTACTTATACTCCAAGCTTTTGTCAATAGGGTACCTGTCAAGATTATAATAGATAGTGGTATCTCAGACAACTTTATCAATGAATAAATAGCCAACAGACTCAAGGTTCTGACCTCTTCAGTATAATAGACTTAAGTAGTTACTATAGCTAATGGAATCTTATATATCATTAGCAAGGAAGTCTGCAACCTACCCTTCTGAATTGGTGACTACTGAGTATATATTATACTCTAGATTATACTACTTTCTGATAATGAAATCATCCTTAGAACCCTATAGTTAAAACAAGAAAATCTTATGATCAATTGGATAAACCATTCTCTGACCATTAAGAAGAGATACCACAATTTCAAACTACAAGATGAAAAAGACCCACTCAGTTCTAGTAACTCTGGACCAAAGATTACTCACATCAATAAGCTACAACTCAAGAAATTGGCCAAGAAATATTCTCTCTTTGCTATCTTTATCTGTTTATCAAAGAAGAACCTGAAAACTTTAAAGAAGACTTTTCTATAATTGATAGCTGTATTAGACCATTACTCTAGAAATTCTGAGACATATTCTCAAAAAAACTCCTGAAAGACCTACCATCTAAACAAGTAGTAGACTATACTATTAAGATTATCCCAGATGCTAAGCCCACCTTCAAGTCAATCTACTATATGTCTTTTAGGAAAATCAATGCACTCAAGAAAGAGATTGATGAACTTCTAGAACAAGGATTCATTAGACTTAGTATATCACTCTATATAATACCAGTCCTCTTTGTTGTCAAAAAAGGAGGAGATCTGCGAATGTATATTAATTATTGAGACCTCATTAAGAACTGTTACCCACTATCCTGAATTGATAAAATATTCAATAGACTTACCAACCCACAATCTATGAGCTCTTTTGATCTGTAAAATAGTTATTAGCAAATTGCCATAAAAGAAAAAGATATCTACAAGACAGTCTTCCAAACTCACTATGGACATTTTGAGTTCTTAGTTATACCTTTTGACTTAACTAATGCTCCTGCAATCTTCCAGATACTGATGAATACTATCCTATACCTATACCTAGATAAATTTGTTATTATCTACATTGATGACATCCTAGTCTTCAGCAAAACTCTGGAGGAATATCTTAAACATCTTGAACTAGTACTACTGAAACTCTGAGAAAATCAATTATTTGTGAAACTTAACAAATATGAATTCCTCCTGAAGGAAATTTAATTTCTGGGATATATTATTACTCCCAATGAAATCAAAGTAGACTCCAGCAAAATCTTTACAATCAAAGAATGGCCTAGACTTAAGAAGTTGAAGGACCTCTAGTCATTCCAGGATTAGCAAACTATTACTAGCAATTTGTTGCCAACTTTGCTAAGATCACTACTACTCTTATCTAAACGATCAAGTATAGTAAGAAAGAAGAATAGCCCTGAACCACAAAACAAGAAAAAGACTTCAACAATCTTGTAAATTGGAGACCTGAATAAGATATAGCCATTTAAGCTCTAAAGAATATCTTGATAACTACTCCAGTACTTTAAGTGATAAATTCTACCCTACTATATAAAGTTACTACTAATGTCTCTGATCTAGCTCTTGGAATAGTACTTATGCAAAAAGGACACCCTGTGGCCTATCATTCTTATATATTCAATAATGCCAAAATCAACTATGCAATCTATAAGGAGAAAATATTAGCCATCATAGATACTCTGATTAAATGGTAACTTTATCTCAAAGGATATTTTAACAGACCACAAATTATTAGTTACATCAAGACTCAGACTACTCTTTCTCAAAAGCAAGCCAGATAGATAAAAGTCCTCACTAACTTTGACTATAAAATCCAGTATCACCCTGGTAAAGAGAATATTGTTACTGATGTAATTTTCAGACCATCAATTAAAGAAGTTATTCAAACCCTCATCTTAGTAACCAACTCCATTATGGAACAAATCATTACAGTATATACTGATAATAAAGAAGCCCAAGCACTCTGAGAAATCCTAAGCAGTAACAATATCAATAAGTATATCCAATATTATCAATACCAACTGAAGGATAATATTATTTACTATAAGAACAGATTATATGTTCTAAACAATTGAGACCTCTAAAGAACTATCCTATTCGAATATCATAATACCTCTACAGCTGAATATTGTCATGTAGTGGTCACTGAGTTCTTCAAATACGCCAGATTCTCTTTAAGGTATATCTCTTAGACTAACTCAAGTTTGTTATAAGCAAGTTCTTATTGGAGTGCCTTTCTAAGGTTTTATAGTCCTCAAACTTCTTATCTTTAAACTGTCTTGTTATCTCTTAGATTGCTTGTAAGGAAGTATGTATATTGCACTGAGAGGAACTGACTTTATTTCAGAGGAAATAAGAGGGGTATTTATACAAAATATAATTCAATGGTTGCTAAGATATAAAGCTAAATATAATTCCAATAACTAAAACTACTAAGTTCCAGGGTCAGCACTGATGGTTGTACAGGTTCAGGATGCTGGTATTATTTAGTGTTACATCAAAATGCCGGTGCTGGAATAATTTCATGTCACCTCAGAATACTGGTGCTGGCATTATCCAGTATAACAAAGAACTTAGAGCAGAAAGTTCAGGATCATGGGGGCTTCATCATCATCATCATCATCACTGAAGGAGATAAGATCCATGAATTCATCTTTTTTTTTTTTTTTTTTTTTTTTTT
>RBNI01007609.1:0-10137 GCA_003990745.1 Jimgerdemannia flammicorona | reverse complement strand
TCAGCAACGCATGATCGGATTTCAATGTTCTTGGTATCATTAGATAGGCCTTATTAAGGGCTTTCAAATGACACCAAGATCATCAAATTTGGATGATTATTCATCAAGTTATTGATGTAAACATTTAATTGTCTAATTTGGAAATCAAAACAATGGTTGATTCGAATCCGATTCGAATCCGATTCGAATCTGATTCGAATCCATCTGGATGGGATTCGAATCTCATCCGAGTTGATCTGGATGGGATTCAATCTGAATCAATCCAAATCCAATCCGGATTAAATTGACTCGTTAGGAGCACTACTTGCAGGTGATTTCCAGATTTATTCACAGGTCGCAGGTGATTTCAGTGGCTTGTTCAGAGGGTGACATGTGATTTCTGTGGCTTGGAGGTTGTGTACTTACAACTCTCCCCTTCTTAGCTTTTGATGTCCTCATTGGGGCCTTCTAATTTGTTTCGGTGTTGTTGTACTATTTGGATAATTCTTGTGGCTGTGTTTGTTGAGGATTTGTTCAACTTTGTATTCTTCTTGTTCACTAATAATGATAGATATAGATGGTTCTATGGTTCAGTTCAGAAATGTGTCTTGGACTTTCTGGAATAGGGGTCTAACATGGCTGTCAACTTTGGAAAAGTCTTCTTTGGAATTTTCAGGTTCTCCTTTAGATGGGCAGATGGAGATGGTGAAGAGAGGGCATTTCTTGGCTAATTTCTTGAGTTGTAGCTTGTTGATATAAGTGATCTTTGGTCCAGGGTCACTAGAGTTGAGTGGGTCCTTTTCACCTTGCAGCTTGAAGTTGTGGCATCCTTTCTTGATGATTAGAGAATGGTTTACCCAATTAATCATAGGGTTTTCTTATTTTAATCATAGAGTCTCAAGGATGATTTTGTTGTCAGGAAGTAGTATGATTTGGAGGATAATATATACTTGATAGTTACCAATTCGGAAGAGTAGATTGCAGACTTCCTTGCTAATAACATGTGAGATTCCATCAGCTGTGGCAACTGCTTGAGTTTGTTGTACTGGGGAGGTGAAGACCTTGAGTCTATTGGCTATTTCTTCATTGATGAAGTTGCCTGAGACACCGCTGTCTATTATAATCTTGACAGGTGCTCAGTTGATAAAAGCTTGAAGTGTAAGCAGTTTATCTGATCTAATAGTAGTAATTTCAGTTATAGGAGCTTTCCTTCTGTTGGTTCTTCTTTGAGCCAATTCATTGACACAAGAGAAGCAATCATCAATCATTCAGAAAGAGTATATCCCAATGCCATGGGGACATTAATCACTTGGTATATATCCATCTTCGATTTTCTTATAGAATTGTTCTTCTTTATTTATAGTAAGTTGGACTGGGGCCTTGTTTGATGAGCCAAATCCTTTGGATCCTCGGATAGTGAGTAGTAGTTCAGGGACTTCCTTGACTATCAGGTTTGACTTGATTTTTTTGAATAGGATCTGGGCAATGCAGAAACCTATGGAAATCTTGAAGGGTATCCAACTGTGGTTTCAGATAAGAATAATAATTTTGCCTGTATAATCTTCATCAATGACTCCTCCTTCTACTGAGAGTCCTTTCAATGCTAGACTGCTACGACAGCATATTCTTCCAATATATCCTTCTAGAATTTGGATGCTGATTTCTGTATAGACTTGCTTGACTTCTCGGTTGGAGACTGTAGCTTTTTCAGCTGTATACAGGTCATATCTAGCTGCTTTTTGACTTCCTTTGATTGGGGCCTTAGCAGTTTGTCTTAACTTGACAAAGTCCAGTGTTCTGGTGGTCAGGTTATTGAGGTGGTGTAGAGTAGTAATAGTTGCTCATGTTGCTGTTCAGGGTTTTCAGTTAGGGCAGGCACTGACCATATGTTCTGTCTTTCGGCAGTAGAAGCATGCTCTGCTTCTTCAAAGTTCATTCCTTTCTCCTTCAGTGAGTTTCTTGAAGATACTCGGCTGGGTGGGTTCATGATTTCTGAGTGTCTATGAGGTGGATATTGAGAGAGCTCAGGATACTTCATGCTTGAGTTCTTCTTTCTTGGTTCAAGTCTTTTCCTTATTGTTAAATTGTCTTCAAGGCAGAATTGGTCCAGCTGTTAGGATTCACTTGACCATAGTCTTGATTCTTACTAGGCACTATTGTTGGTGATTGCAACCAACTGGGTGACCTTGTTCTCAGATTTTTCTAGTAAGCCATTTAGGTAGTGCATCAAATAGGTGGTCTGCTCTTGTACCATTTTGTGCTTCATCATTGGCAATATATCCTAGGCCAATAGTGTTCAGGAGTGATTCGAGTTTTGTACAGAAGGTTTCGAATTCTTCTTTACCATGTACATCGAATTTGAGGTTGTGGAGTTTTACTCGAGATTCAGTGATCATGGTTTCACTGTAGTATTGAGCAATCATGAGTTGTTTTAGTCCAGGGGCTGCAGGATGGGCTCTATATCCTGGGGCATTGTTTGCTGTATTCTGAGTAATTACTGCAGGTCAGATGTCCCATGTGAGGGGTTTTTCAGGAAGAGTTTGCCACCATTCTTCAGCAGGTCCTCAGAAGAATGTAACAACTCAGCGGACATAGGCTGTAGTAGTAGCAAAGAGTTGTTCCAGAGTGTGGTCTTGATTGTTTGTCAGAATGCAGTTAGCAACTTACTCATTGGTCCATTGATTGGCTTCGAAGTTGGTGTCAACTATACTAATAAAGCTTTGGACTTCTTGTGCAGTACCATTGAAGGTAGGTAGGCTCAGATTTTTGGTTGGTTGGGTCTGTTTAGCTAAGGTAGTAATGGTTGCTACCATTATGGCTACCTGGGCTGTGAGGTCTAGAATCTGTTGGTTCACCATATTGTTTACTGGAGGTGGTTGGACTGCTGGTAGTAGTGTTACTGGTACTATTTGAGGTATATACTGGTGCAGAGTGTGATGGAGTTCTTTAAGTCTGTGTAAGTTGCTAGAGTAGTAGTTGTAGGTCTGGAGTGAGGGCTTGATAGATAGCTGTCTGTTGCTGTATAGGTGTATTCTGTCCTGATGGAGGTATGTCTCCTTCAGTGGTATATCCAGGATCGAATTCACTGAGATACTCCTCCTCCTCTTCGGTTTGGCCCCCATGTAATTGGGTTTGCTCAGCATCAAAGTAGACAGAATCAGTTATATATCTGATTTCAGATGGACTTAATTCAAGTCAAGTTCTGGTTCAGTATTAGTTTCAGGTTGAGCTATAGTAGGGCCTACTTCTGGTTCGGGATCAGGTAGTTGATGAAGGGTTTCTCTTGCTTCTTTCTTAAGGATATGCTGGGCCTTGCTATTCTGGAATTAGTAGTATAATGCAGTCTTGGTCCTGGTATAGTGAAAGTCAGTAGAGTTGAGCCACTTGGCTACAGAGGCTTGGGCTTCATGAGAAACTAAGGCTAGAAAGACTGCTGATAGTTGTCCTAGGTCACTCAGATTTGTGGAGCTGATAAAACTCTTGTTGAGAAAAGTAAAGAAGACTTCTATAAGACCTTCTTCATCTTGACTTACTGGGTGTAGAGCAAGGAGTTCAGTGAATAAGGTTTCGCCTATTTGCTGATTTAACTGGAGTATTTCTTTCTTCAAATGAAGTTTGTCCCACTTATTGCAGGTGTGGAGGTCAAATTGTCCTTATACACCAGGTTCAATTCTCTCCAAATTATCAGATAGTTCAGGATAAATTCCAGTTCAGAGGTTGGGCTTTATATCAACTTGTAGGAATTCTCAGAAGGGTTTGTAGCAAGGTGAGGAAGTGTCTTAAAGTGGAATTAGATTGTAAACTACTGCTACCAAGTTGTAAGAGGGTTGCTTTTTAGGGTAACTGTTACGTAGTTCTGGAAGGGTTTTCTGGAAGTTCTGGATATTCTGGAAGACCATTTTCTTATAGTCAAGATTAATTTCATATGGAGTATGTCCTCTATACTTATTGATTTCAAGATCAGGTTGATGTCTCTACCAAAGTCCTTTTTCAGACTAGTTCTAGATGTTCAGGATTTTCCATATTTCAGGAAGTTCAAGAAACTAAGACCAGCTTAGTTGAATTGGCATATTGCTGCAGACAATATCCAATTAGAAAATTTTATGATAGGGTTAGGAGTGGGATCTAATGGAGAGCAGATTTACTTAAGAGTAGTTTGTGGATTATTAAATAGGTTTATTTGCTATTTATGATATTGCTATACTAGGAGTAGTTATATGAAGGAATATTGTGGGGAAGTATTCAGAAGTTGTGTTCAGATTGTTCAAGTCAAGTCTGAGATTCTGAGGTCTGGGGGAGAGGGTATTTATACTAGTGAGGGTGTAAGAGGGTTGCTTTTTAGGGTAACCGTTATGTAGTTCTGGAAGGGTTTTCTGGAAGTTCTGGATATTCTGGAAGACCGTTTTCTTATGGTCAAGATCAATTTCATATGGAGTATGTCCTCTACGCTTATTGATTTTAAGATCGGATTGACGTCTCAACCAAAGTCCTTTTTCGGACTAGTTCTGGATATTCAGGATTTTCCGTATTTCAGGAAGTTCAAGAAACTAAGACCAGCTTAGTTGAATTGGCGTATTGCTGCAGACAATACCCAATTAGGAAATTTCGTGATGGGGTTAGGAGTAGGACCTAACAGGGAACGGATTTACTTAAGAGTGGTTTGTGGGTTATTAAATAGGTTTATTTGCTATTCATGATATTGCTATACTAGGAGTATTTGTGTGAAGGGATATTGTGGGGAAGTATTCAGGAGTTGTTCTTGTGTGTTCAAGTCTGTTCAAGTCTGAGATTCTGAGGTCTGGGGGAGGGGGTATTTATACTAGTGAGGGGCTATCTGGACTATGCTAAATATGGTGTAGCACTAAGTGCTTTGCTGAGTCGGAATGTAGTCACATAGTACAAGTGTGATCTGACATATCAAGAGATCGTCTGACTGCTGAGTCAGTTCACAGTCACGTCATACAAAGCTAATCTAACTATACTATGACTGCTAATCTATTTATAGGTTTACACACTGTCTGGGTAGTCTTCGATGACATCACCATCGATGATATCATCTCTGATGAAGTAGTTATCTAGGAAGAGTGGTTTGCGGATTACTTCTCCTTGTTGGCTGAGATAATAATACATTGGAACTTCATCTCCATCTCACAGGATCGCATCATCTGTCTCATATACTGGATAAGATGTTGGGGGGCGAAGAAGTGGTACATCATCTTCGTTTTCATCAGATTCACTGTCTGCGTACCTTCTGTAGGTTACAGCACTATGAGTCGCAGGGTTGTAGTATGCTGGCAGTTGTGGTTCATATCATTTATACTCAGATGGTGGAGTGGTTGGTTCAATCTTGAGGGTTGTCTGAAGGTACAGGTTGTGTTCTCCAGTCTCTTCATTGTAGTTGAAGTAATCGGGGATGAATGCAGGTTGGTATTCATGCCAGTGGTCATTGTCCCAATAAGTCTCATATGTGGTTATAAACTGTTGTAAGTTTATCGGCAAGGTTGGCAGTGTGATCAGGGTTGGTAGAGATCCTTGGCTTGAGGTCATGTCAGCATCAGAGGGATCATTGTCTTCTGCTTCATTTTCATCGAAGTTGATTATATTGTAGACGTCCTTCATGGTATATCCAACTTGGGACATTTGCAGGATATGGTCGTCAGGGTGCGGGAAGGTTCTGTTGGTAGTCTGAATATATTCGAGATACTTGTGGTTGAGTTCTTGTATCATATCATCGATTTGGCCATAGGACAGGGTAGCAACCATTTCGCTGGTAGTAACTTGGAGGTGGGAAATAAAGGTGCTGTACTCATAGAAGAGTTCTCGGTATTTGCGGGCAATAAGCTTCTGGTGTTGAGACATCTGGGTAATGTCTGTATCATGGTGGTGTTCGACTATGTCTTCTAGGAGGTGGCCGATCTGATAGTAGCTTGAGATTTGTCCAATCCGGTGGGCCTCGTTAAGCATGTTCAGGGCATTCCATCGGGCTTCCACGAAGTAGAGAGGTACTTGGCTGTAGATATTCATGAGGGGCAGAGGGGGTGTAGCTCGGTTGACAATGGCATTCCAAATGTCAGCATGGATGCAGTTGTAGATCTTGGTAGTCATGTTTGTATGTTTGGAAGTTGTGGTTGTTATTTGTTTTAGTTCTCTGTTTTGATGCATCTTGGAGCTGGGTATATATACATTTGTCCTGGATTGGTAAGATTCCATTTGTGTGAATCTTATGTTCCGTGACTTGGTATTGACTCAGCTTTGTGCACTGTGACTTCTGTTTGACTCAGCTTCGTGATCATGCAGCTGATTTCCAGATTTGTTCAGAGGTTGCGTGTGATTTCGGTGGCTTGTTAAGAGGGTAATGTGTGATTTCTGTGGCTTGGAGGTTGTGCACTTACAGAGGGGCTATCTGAGCTATGCTGAATATGGATGTAGCACTAAGTGCCTTGCTGAGTCAGAATGCAGTCACATAGTACAAGTGTGATCTGATATGTCAAGAGATCATCTGACTACTGAGTCAGTTCACAGTCACATTATACAAGGCTAATCTAACTATACTATGACTGCTAAGCTATTTATAGGTTTAGGTACTATCTGGGTAGTCTTTGATGATATCACTATCGATAATATCATCTCTGATAAAGTAGTCATCTAGGAAGAGTAGTTCACAGATTACTTCTCCTTGTTTGCTGAGGTAATAATATATTGAAACTTCATCACCATCTCACAGGATAGCATCATCTGTCTCATATGCTGAATAAGGCATTGGTGGGCAAAGGAGGGGTGCATCATCTTCGCTTTTTTTTTTTTTTTTTTTTTTTTTTTTTTTTTTTTTTTTTTTTTTTTTTTTTTTTTTTTTTTTTTTTTTTTTTTTTTAACAGACTCATGTTCTGTGGAATTTTATTGGAAGGGAACCTAGACTATATAGGCCAAAACCCTCCCCCAGACACAGCAGGGCCTATGTTGGCTCACACCTCATTCTATATATCATGCTCTCCCTACCACCAGGGGAAACCCAACTATATACCAATAACTGAAAGCACATGCCCGAGAACCCAACGTATATACAAGGCTATGCTCGAGCCGAATAGAATAGCCTCTACCACCTCAAAGAGAATGACAGGTAAAGAAAAACTCTCATCAAAGCACAACACGGTGGGTAGGACCTGGTTCTCCCAGTCAAGGTGAGTAAAGAACTTACACATGAGGTGGGAGGAGACCCCCAATACCCCACTACTCAAGCCTGTGGGCCTTGATCACATTGCCATATCAGCTCCCAGTTCTAGTTGAGTGTAGCCAAGATGCCTGAAATGGGTAGCCTTGGGCCCCCTGACCCCCTCTGATGACTGGGGCCCAACCCTGCTGACTGCCAAAAGAAGCCGAGAGTGACACCTACTACCTAACTGTACTACATCAATCAAAAGACCCCACTGAAGTAGTACCTGCCTTAGCCCCGATGACTGCCCCCAGCCTGGCACCCTACTGGTTCACCGTTATCGCCCTTTCTCCTATCTGTGATGGCCATCTCCCCTCCCATCCCAACAATACCCAAAAAACAGTCACCTATGCCAGAACCACACTCGCCGGGAAGCTCGCCAAAACCAGAGGACCCCACCACAGGTACCGAAGACCTGCAGGTAACCTACACTGAGCACTTGATGCCCAAGGTCGGCCGACTCCCTATGTAGCCTGAGACACACCGAGACAACTCCTTGTTGGCAATGGCAAAAGGAAGAAAGTGCCACACCAAAACGGGCACACCCCAGACATAGCTGAAGGCACCAGAATCTACGAAAAAGTGGAGGAAGCACCGATTCAATACTGATAAAGGGGTAACTCAACACTATTGCCCTCCTTTCACCATGCCCTTGCAGGCACAGCAAACCAACCTGAGGTAGAGAGGGTAATAATAGGGGAAAGGGGACTCGAAAGGTCGCCTACCAAACCTTGTGACCAGTAAGGTAGCAGAGAAAGAAGCTGTTCAATGATATCACCATCAATGACATTATCTCTGATGAAGTAGTTGTCTAGGAAGAGTTGTTCGCAGATTAATTCTCCTTATTCACTGAGGTAGTAATACATTAGAACTTTATCACTATCTCACAAGATAGTATTGTCTGTCTCATATGCTGGATATGGAGTTGGTGGGTGAAGGAGTAGTGCATCATCTTCGCTTTCATCGGATTCACTATCTATATATCTTCTATAGGTTATAGTACTATGAGTTGCAGGGTTGTAGTAAGCTGGTGGCTATGGTTCATATTGCTTATACTCAGGTGGTGGAGTGGTTGGCTTGATCTTGAGGGTTGTCTGAAGATACAGATTGTGTTCTCCTGTCTCTTCATTGTAGTTGAAGTAATTGGGGGTAAATACAGATTAGTATTCATGCCAGTGGTCATTGTCCCAATAGGTCTTATAGGTGGTTATGAACTGTTGTAAGTTCATTGGCAAGGTTGGCGGAGTAATCAGAGTTGGCAGGGATCCCTGGCTTACAGTCATGTTGGTATCAGAGGGATCATTGTCTTCTGCTTCATCTTTATTAAATCAGATTATATTATAGATATCCTTCATCATGTATCTGACTTGAGGCATTTGCAGAATATAGTTATTGGGGTGCGAGAAGGTTCTGTCTATAGTCTGAATATACTCAAGATACTTGTGGTTGAGTTCTTGTATCATGTTGTCAATTTGGCCATAGGACAGGGTAGTAATCATTTTGCTGGTAGTAACTCAGAGTTGGGGAATAACAGTGTCATACTTATAAAAGAGTTCTCAGTGTTTATAGGCAATAAGTTTCTGGTGTTGAGACATCTGAGTAATGTCCATATTATGGTGGTGTTTGACCATATCTTCTAGGAGGTAGCCAATCTGGTAGTAGCTTGAGATTTGTCCAATTTGGCTTTACTAAGTATGTTTAGAGCATTCCATCAGGCTTCCATAAAGTAGAGGGGTGCTAGACTATAGATATTCATGAGGAGCAGAGGGCGTGTGGCTCAATTGACAATGGCATTCCAAATATCAGCACAGATGTAGTTGTAGATCTCAGTGGTCATATTTGTATATGTTCAGAAGTTAGTATTATTGTTTGGTTTGTTTTGGTTCTTCATTTGATGTATCTTGATACTCAGTATATATATATTTGGTCCTGATTGATAAGATTCTGTTTATATAAATCTTGTGTTCTGTGACTTCATATTGACTCAGCTTTGTATACTGTGACTTCAGTTTGACTCAGCTTTGTGATCATGCAGGTGATTTCCAGATTTGTTCAGAGGTCGTGTGTGATTTCAGTGGCTTTTTTGGAGGGTGATGTGTGGTTCTAGTAGTTCGGAGATTGTGTGCTTACAAGATTGGTAGATTAAATTGATCCAATATAACCAACTATCTGCCTGATAACTCACCTTCCACCAGTTGAACACCTCTGTACCCTCCAGTAGGATCATGCAGTTGCTGGTGAGGTAAATGGTGAGTTTATCTATTTATGGCAGCTCTTTCACTAATAGCTCTCTCTTCCTCTTTCTGCTGAAGTAAATGTGAGATAGGAGAAATCTCTCAGTATATTTGTCTAGACTTTAGCTAGAACCTTGCAGTGGCATATAGTTTTTCTGGTACATTTTGATTATGGCCTGCTTAGTTCCCTCAATGAAGTACTGCTCCCAGCCCTAATCTTTATAGTATTGTAGCTTTAAGCATGGGTCCAGCACTATTTAGAGAAAGAGAGTGAGTTTTTGTAAGAATTTCTCTGTTTTGGAAGAGGCAATGGCCACATGCTGACATATCTGTACTAATTGAGTATACAGCAGTATCTGTTTTGGAGTAATATTTTCTGAACTTAGAGCAACCTCTATGATATCTCTCTGATCCAGGCTTAACTATAAATCACTATAACCCTCTAGTCTGCTCTCAAACTTATCCTCTAGCTGGTCAATCAGAAGATTGTATACTGGTATTATAGAGCTTATTGTCAGGATCATTTGTTTGACCATATCTTTCATATAATCATCAAAATACTAGCAGTTATGTGCAGTGAGATATTACATTATGCAGAGGTAGACAAAATGAATATAGAGTCAGAGCAATCACCACTTATATACTTCCAAAACTCTGACCCTGCATTTCCTTGTTGACAGCAACTATTAAATCTATTGACTTTTTTTGTTTTGT
>RBNI01007608.1:0-10138 GCA_003990745.1 Jimgerdemannia flammicorona | reverse complement strand
TTTTTTTATCTTTATATTTATTAGTAATTTTTTTTTTTAATAAAAATTATATATTATTTTTCTTTATAGATAAATTTACCTATGTTATAGCCTAAAGGTTAAATATAGTATATAGTATACTATATATTTGAAGTACTTCAAAATATACTTAATTGCTATCTAATATAAATTATTATAGCAGAATAGATACTATATTACTTTGTTGACTATATATAATATATTGAGTCTTATTTTAATTATAAGATATATAAGAGATCTCACAGCTTACTGTTAGGAGATGTTATTATCTTTAGATATATTATCAGACTTCTTTAACCTCCTAGATGTCTCTATAGGAGTTCTAATAGACTTATATTCACTTATGTCAAATTATTTAAGTATAGTACAAATATATATAGCTTATAATTAGTACTCTGATTGAGTCTGAGAAATTTGAATCTAATTCGAATTTGCTAGTTCAAATTTATTATATGATAAATTCATATCAGTTCAAATTTGAATACATTATATATTGAGTTTAGATCAATTTGTGTTAGCTCAAATTCATCTTAGGTGCTGGAATCCTGATAAATTCTTCAGATAATAAATCAAACTAAACTAGGAGTCAACTAGCACAAATTAACAGGCCTACAATTTTTTAGTTGAAAAAATCCTGAAGAAAGGATACTATATCTACTAAATTTCTATCAAATATTCAAAAACTAAGACATAACATAAAAATCAGCTACCAAATATATAAAATATCAACAGATTTTTTTACTCCCCTAAGTTTTCAAAAAATTTGTTATAGTGGTGTATAGTTTCCAAGATTCTGTGGCAAATACTCAGAGATAAACTATTCAAAACATCTTCATCTTCAATAACTGTTGAACTATGTGATTGATTTGAGTAAAATACTATCATCATATTAGACTCCAGCAGAACTCCAATACCATAAGTCAAATTATAGACAAGTCCTCAGATTTTAAGATATACTGTCCTTTATATTTGATGATATAGACTAAATAGATATCATATCTGGATCAGTGTAAGTAGGAGAGCTTGCATATTGGCCAAAAAATATATTGCTGACTTTTACTACATTTTGCTCAAACTGAAATCTTTTAAGTTTAAAATGTATTCTAGATTGGCTCAGATTTATCTGACCTCTATTTATTCTAGATAATTTCAAAACTGATAAGGATGCTAAAGTTGGAAATACCAGAGATGTCAGGGATACTGGGGATACTGGGAATACTGAGGATACTGGGAATTCCAGAGATATCAGGGATGCCAGGAATGCTGGGAATATCTGGGATATCAAGGATACCAAGGATGCTGAGGATGCCAAGATATCTCCTGAAATTTCCTCAGGAGATAAAAAATAGAGAGTAGTGAATTGGTCAAAAATTGAGTGAAGTAGGGGAATTTGTCACCATATCTGGTGAAGTGTTGAAAAGAAGTGAAGCTATCTCTATAATAGTTATTTCATATTCCTCCTATTTATCTTGTCCAATTTTTGATTTAAAATTGTTAAGAGGTATGATATTGTAATATATCTCTCCAGAATAGGTCAAAGTATAGCCAGCTGACATATAAGATCCAGTTCTAGCTTGAGCTTTGCCATGCAATCTAGCTTTCTGAACTTGGAATGCCTCCTTACAAATATCCATCAAAACCTAGCTTGCTTGATCTCCCAATATCTCCCTCCAAATGAAAAGAACAACTTCCTCTGTATCAGCATCCAAGAGAATATAATTGCAGTACAAATTTAGAATGCCAGCTGGTAAGGTGGAGGACTCAAAAAATGTCACATTTCAAAAACAATTTTAGCATCCTTTTTCTGAAGACTTAATAGAATATTACTATCCTACTTCTTTCAAATTTTATATATAAAGTATTGTTGTCCAACCTTCTAGGAGATCAAGTCTCAGAATTCTCAGTATTTCAAAATCCTGCAGACTTGGAATACAGAACTAAGTCTGGATAAATTTGACCTTAAGCTTTTACTGATCTACTCAATATTGACATTGTTGATCCAAAAAATCTGTCAATAGTATTTTACATCAATCCTTTTTCATTTTCGAAAAATGAAAATAAAAAGCAAAATAATCTTATATATAATTTAGACAGACATACCCATACATCCACTCTTCCTCCAAAAAAAAAAAAAAAAAAAAAAAAAAAAAAAAAAATATCCCAAAAACTTTCATATATTTTCTGACCTATCAGGGGAGATCTCTCAGAAAAATGAAAATGCTATAGCTCAGACAATCCCTCATAGTAGGGGCTTCTAAATGTCTTCTAAAGTATATCAATTCCTCACTCTACATCAATTACATAAGTTGTGAGCCCAAAAACTTTTCCAAAATATCATATTTCAAGGATTTTCCAAAATCCAACCTGAGATCAACTCCACCAGATAGAAGGGTTGAGAGAATCACCAGAGCAGCCTTCAACTTCAATCTTTTTTTTTATAGTTACTTGGACTCTGCCATTTATTACCCATCTATTAATAAGTTTACAATATACCCTTCCACTACCCGATCCCCATAGGGGTGCCACTTCCCCAACCTATATGAACAAAGACCACTTTCTCACCTGCAACTCCAACTCTCCCCCCACTCTACCTACAGATTTTCTCTATCAAACAATGCCTTTGACCTCCCTGCAACCTCCAACCAAGCCACCAGCCCATCAAGATGTCTTCCATAAGGCTATACTACCTCAGCAGCCTGACCTCTGAGCCAAGTCTCCTCCCATCCTCAAACACAAATAACCAGTGACTGGCCAGCCCCACCCAAATGGCCAAAGCCCAGTCTAATGTAAGCCATTCCTTTCCCACCCCCCCCTCCAATCTATCTCTCAAATCCTCCCATCGCCCCTGCATGCCAGCTCCCCTACACACTACCCCCAAATGATCCCTAATGGTCTGCCAAAAGGTACTAAGTACCTCACACTCTCCTAGCCAATGTTCAGGCATCTGCACATATCCCCCTTCCTGTCCTACATTATAGCACTCTTCACAGTCGAAGTAACCTCCCTTGATAAGGTATCCTGAGTGGAAGTTGAGCATGACATTCCACCTCAGCACCCACCACCAGACCACCCAGTACTTTGGTGGCAGCCACCTCCTTGTCTTGGTACTCCAGACCCAAATACTATATCAGTCCCACCCCTCGCCAATTCCTACTCCTTGCCAACTGCTAGGCCACAGGTCCTGGCCTGGTCCCCACTAGCATTCAATCTCATCACTAATGTCAAACTCAATTAAGGGAATGCCACCCAGTAACACTCAGTCCCATCTTCACATCACTGGGTCCCAAGCTGCCTCCTCTTCATTTCCCTGCCACCTAATTTCAATGTGGCACACCCTCTCTGCTACTCTCCATCAGAAGCCTTTGTATTGCAATTGTTCAGTGTTCTGAAGGCCAACAAGTACTAGGAGATCACCAGTCGAACCTCTCGGAGAGGACCTCATCTCCCAGACTTTCTGCAGTAAGGGGACCCAACCACCCCCTCTCAACTCCACTGCTCTCTTCAGCCACCATGCTCTCAAGCAGTGCAGCCTTTTAGGAAAGTCAACCAGCCCAAGTCCCCCACTTGCCACTGGTAAGGATAAGACCTCCCAACTGATCTGACTCTGCCTTTTAGCCCAGATCCACCCCTTGGCCAGCTTCATCAATTGCTTCACCACTCAAGTTGGGAAGTCCAGATAATAAGCCAGATACCACAACTTTGGTAGCCAATAGACGTTCAGAATCGAAACACATCCTACCAGAGACAATTGGTGGCCCCCCCAACTCTGCAGGGCCTCCTCCCAGATACCAACCTGCTGCTCCCACCAAAGTCTGGGCAAAACTGACCCATATACTGACAGATAAATACCCAAGTACTGTACTGCCTCACCAGCTGGGAAAATGGTACCAATAATCTTCCCTCCCACTAGACTATTGCCTAACACCATTGTTTTGTACTTATGCTAATTAAGCCTAGCCCCAGAGTTCTCCTCATACCACTCCACTGTTTTCTTGAGCTTCTTAACATCCACAATTGATCCCAGACTGACCACCATGTTATCTACAAATGCCCCTACTTTCCACCCAATGCCAAAGATAGAGAGCCCCACTATCTTCTGCCTGATTCTGTCCATGAAGGGCTCCAGAGAAAGAGCATACAAAATGGGGGACAGTGGGTCCCCCTGGGGCACCCCCCTACCCAGGGGAAATGCTATCCCTCTGTGTCCATTACACATAAGTGCCTACTTCCTTCCAGTAGGCTGATCATGGCTGACCTGAACTGGTGTAGGACCCCAATCCTATCCAATACTTTTACCAGCCAGACCTGTCACACTTGGTCATAAGCCTTCTTCTGGTCCAGAAAGACCAGACACCCATCCAGTCCACTGGCTTGCACTCCTTCAATAACTCCATAGACTCATGCTGTGCTATCTCTAATGAGCCAGCCTCCCACAAAGCCCCTCTGCTCATCACCCAAGACTTGCTGGGCCACCTTTTGCAGCCTTGTGACTACCACCTTGATAACCAACTTTCTGTCCATATCCAGCAACATAATCAGCCTCCAGTTCTTCCAGTCCTCTTGCCTTCCTTTGTTCTTATAAAGCAACATCACCAGCCCCAGATCCTGTTCCCCCACCCATCTCCCTATCTGTAGGATCCAATCACACAGTGCCATCATCTCTCCCAGTACTCCTGAGACTCCCACCATCCTTTTCCAGAAGTCCCAGGGCAGATCATTCTCCCCAGGCGCCATACCCAAGGTTGTAATGGCAAGAACCTGGTGGATCTCCTCCTCTTGCACCAGCAGTATTAAGTCACCCAGCCCATCTGCTCATGTAGGGTACTAATCCTCCAATACTTAGTCAATGGTCTCAGTATCTGTCCCACCCTCCTCATCACTCCACAATCTACTCCAATGCTCCTTTAATGATCCAAGAGTATCTTGTACACTATGCACCAATATACCATCAGCATTAAGCACCCCCTCCCACCTCTGTTGCACCCTTCTTGCCTAAAGGACTCTTGTGAGAAACTTTGAGGGCTGCTCTCCTTCCTCCAACCCCTGCCAATGAAGCTGTGCCACCAGACCCTGGACCCTTGCCTCTTCCTCATTCCGCAACACCTGTTGTAGTTCAACCACCTCTATTCTCACCCTTATCAATCTCCAGTCCTCCTCCCCCTCTAACATCACCAGTCTCGCCCAGTCCTCCAAGAGTCTAGACAGTCTACTAGAAGCCTACTGCACCTGCTGCCTCCTCTGTTTCCCAGCCTCCTTACCAGCCTCACTCCAGTAGGTCCTGGCCATCTCCTTCATCCTCATCCACTGAATACCAACTGGGGCACCTTCTTGCCTCCAGCACTCTACTCTCAGTTGAATGTCTTCAGCCCACTCATTCCACTGGATCTTATCATCTAGTAAGGAGGAATTGAGATGCCAATGTCCAGACCCATCCCCACTCTCCCCAAAATGCCCCTGCCCTAAAAGCCCCCAATGATCCGACCAAGGACACCATTCCACCTCCAGTGACTTCCAAACATCCAAGCCCCAGCAGCTGGCTGTCAGAATCCAATCAATCCTCATTCCCAGGCCCCCAGCCCAGTGCATGTACACCCTCCTATTCCCCCAATATTCTCTATCTGCATCCACTAGAGCACTCAGTCTTTCCACTTCCTCCCATTCCACCAGTCCTCCACTCTGACCCTCAGCTCTTCATCCTCCATCAGTTCTATCCCTCAATATGTCTCAGACTATATTGAAGTCCCCACTGAGCATATCCATCCCAACCTCCACAAGAATTCCACTCTCCTGTAGGCCCTTCACCCAATTCACATGCTCACCCTGTACTGCAGTGCAGTAACAGGAGTCCACCATGACTGGCTCCCAACCTGTGCATATCTACTCTCCCCAGACCAATCAATCCCCCCAGCTCTGCATATCCCTTATCTCCCCTCTGCCTTTCTACACTAGAATTCCAACCTTGCCCTTCCAGACTGCCTCACCTCTCCACTCCTTCATCCATTCCAGTCTATCCAAATCATCCTCATACCTGACATCCTGCAAGAGGAAGAGATCAGCCTCCAATCCCTTCAGCTAAGTAAAAATGTTCTTTTGTTGATAAGCACCCTATATCCCATTCACATTCAAAGAAAAAATGTTGGTTGTACTATTCATAGTGAAGAATGGTGTGTTATCAAGCTTTCCCTACTGCTTTATGTTCATCTCCTCCTGCACTAAGTCCAGATTATGTTCTGTGGTCACTGCCTCCTCTTCAGCCCTCTGAGCCTCCAGTCCAGCCAATAGCTCATTCATCTCCCCATCTGCCTTCTCCTTGAATTCCTCTCAGTACTCCAGACAGGCTTCCTGCTAGAGCTGCAATCTATGATGCTTGGTCCAGCAGTATTCAGCCCTCTCTCCTGCAACTCCCACCATCTCTGCCTCCTGCTCCTTATCTACCTTATAGCCTTCCTTCTCCAGATACACAATAAGAATTTCCACCTTCAATGCCATCACCACCCCCTCTCTCTGCAGGATCCTTGCCCAATACTCATCACTCATTACTCTCAAATCCACCTCTCCCAGCTCCTCGGCCACCAGGTTGTTCATCATCCTGCACATCCAAAGTAGGTCCCCACCTCCTCCCCTCCAGGAGTTGCCAGCCTCCTGCCATCCAGCATTGTAGTGTCAGCCCCAGCACTCACAGCCTTGTCCTACTCCACCACTTGTCCTCCATTCGCTGCCTCCAGAACTCCAAATTGCACTCGCTGGGCCCCCCACATTGGCACATCTAGTACTCCTAATGAGTCAATTTAATCTGGATTGGATTCAGATTGATTCCGATTGAATCCCATCTGGATCAACTCGGATGGGATTCGAATCCCATCCGGATCAACTCGGATTGGATTCGAATCCT
Organism: Jimgerdemannia flammicorona; assembly: GCA_003990745.1. Taxonomy (NCBI): domain Eukaryota; kingdom Fungi; phylum Mucoromycota; class Endogonomycetes; order Endogonales; family Endogonaceae; genus Jimgerdemannia; species Jimgerdemannia flammicorona. Next base: position 3,228 of record RBNI01007608.1, on the reverse strand, counting down.
ATCCGGATGGATTCGAATCAACCATTGTTTTGATTTCCAAATTGGACAATTAAATGTTTACATCAATAACTCGATGAATAATCATCCAAATTTGATGATCTCAGTGTCATTTGAAAGCCCTTAATAAGGCCAATCTAATGATACCAAGAATATTGAAATCCGATCATGCGTTGCTGAGTTATGAAGGAACCCATCTGAATCGCCAATTTTGGAAATTCTTCGATTTGCTGATTTTGGAAATTTCGTCAAATAGAACGTTTTCCTTAATATCTCGGCAACGCGTAATCCGATTTTAATGTTCTTGATATCATTAGAAAGGCCTTATTAAGGGCTTTCAAATGACACCAAGATCATCAAATTTGGATGATTATTCATCGATTTATTGATGTAAACATTTAATTGTTCAATTTGGAAATCAAAACAATGGTTGATTCGAATCCATCCAGATGGGATTCGAATCCAATCCGAGTTGATCCGGATGGGATTCGAATCCAATCCGAGTTGATCTGGATGGGATTCGAATCTATCCAAATCCTATCCGGATTGACTCGTTCGGAGCACTAGGCACATCCTCCACCACCCTGCTTCGGGAAGCTGGGCCCTGCCTGAGGGGTAGGGGAATCCTCCCATGTCTCATCCCAAACTTCCAGCATACTATCCATATATGAGTCCTTGCCAGTTGCCTCCCTGTTCTTGCTGGTCCCCTTCCCAGCACTCTCACTCTCCTCACCTGCCCAGATACTCGCTTTGGCCCCCCCCATGTCTACCATCCTGCTCATATCCTTCTGAGACCCACCCTTCAACTTTGCTAGCAGTTCCTTCTGCCTCTTACATCTCTGATCTCATTCCCATTGCTCCTTGCTCACTCAAATCTGCTTTCCATCCACCATCTCCAAGTGTGTTGCCTCCTCAAAGGCCCTCCAAGCCTTCACCTGCTGCTCCACCACACCACTCAACTCTTCTAGTACTTCCAATAGGTCCTCTTCCTCCTCCTCACTCCCCTTCACCCTTGTCACCTTGCACATGATCACCCCCCATACTATATCAGAAGGCCAGTCCCTTGTCTTCCCAGTGGCCTCTTTCCATGCCAGCTGAATCCTCACATCCACATCCCCAGTCCTGAGCGAGGTCCCCTCCCAGACTCTAAATCCAATATCCACCACCTCACCATACTCCACCATGATCTCCTCAACTCTCCTTCTCATCTCCACTGCTGTCACTGTGGGCACCCCTTTCACCAGCAGTTGGACCACTCTGAGATCCTATTTCAGGCATCATGCCATCAGAATACATATCTCCCCAACTATCAATCCAACCTTCAACACTTCCTCCAAAGACTCAGCCTCCTCAAAGCCCACCTCCACTCCCTCCAGTCCCTTCAAAAACTTTATGGATACTGCTCCAGCCACCTACTTAGTAATCAGCCCCAGCACCATTTTCACCATCACTGCTAGGCCCCAGAAGTACAGTGTCACCATGAATACCAAAATTGATTTCTTGAGTAATGGCACCACTACCAGGCTCATCACACTATCTGCCAAATCTCCTTGTCTCCCAAGCCCCAGTCACTCAGCTGCACCATCTACAGTCATATCTGGATTTTTTTCCAGATTAGCAGTCCTGTCTCCATCAGCCATCACACCCCTCCCAGCTAATACCTCCAGCCCCACTGCTCCCTCGGCCAAGGGCTACTCCCCCCTATACTGTCACCTTCTCCATTTCCTTACCTTTCCTCAACTAACCCTCCAGCTCTAATGTCTGCCTTCTCCCCTTCACCATCTCAGCAAAGCTTGCTCTTCCAGATCCCTGTCCTCCACTACTGCCTCCTCTCCTTCTGCATCCACCTGCCAGCAGCCCCCTCATACCTCCCCCCAGGCCAGGGCCTCTCCCCACATGCTGCCAGTTGAACGTGCTCAGGCTGCCATGCCCAGTACATACCTCAGATTGTCTGTCAGTCACCATGCTAGTCTCTTTTCTCCAAAAACGATGTTGTAGTTGCTTTTCAAAAGTTATATAACCTGAGAGGTACCAGAGGACTGTTCAACTCCTGTCTCAAAACAGTCAGCAATTTACTTGGGTCAAAATCAGCAAAGATAAAATCATCTTCCATTTTACAATAATATACTGAAAGAATCTGACAATGTAAAGAGGGGGATTGTTAGAACAGAAAAAAAAAAACACAACAAATAAGAGATGTCAAGAGATGCAGAAGGATACCAGAGACCAACTGTGAGAGGTACTCCTCTGAAGAGAGAGGACATCATCAGTATAGATTGGGAGTCACTCTCTCAATCAGTCTCTAGTTATCCTCACAATATCCTCACTATGGTGAGATAAGTGAGCTCAGCTGCCTGAAGTCCTCCTCCCAAGAGTGAATGCTAGAGGCCAACTGGAAGAGGTCCTTCACTAAAGTGAGAGTATATAGCCAATCCAAATTGGAGAACACCCCTCTGATCAGCCTTTCTGAGATACTGAAGACTGTCTGTGAGAGGTCCTCCTCCAGAGAGAGAGTACTTCATTAGTACAAATTGAGAGATACTCTCCCAAATAGTCTTTCAGATAAAACATTGAAGATAGACTACAAGAAGTCCTTCTCAGAAATGAGAGAGTATGTTTTTGGTACAGATTAGGGGAAACTCCCCCAACCAGTCTTCATGTTACTGGTACATTATTATGGTAAACATTAGCTTAGCAAACATTATCACAGGGAATAAATGCAATACACTAAAAGCAATATACCAAAAGCAGCATATCAAAAGCAGTGAGATAAGGTGAGACAAGATGAGGTGGATTGGTGAATGTATACAAAGTACCTTAAGCAGAGAGTGTGGATGGCCTTTTCAAGTGGTGAGATATGTCAGAGTAGTCAGAACAGAGTATAGATGGTCTTTTCAAGTGATGAGGTACATGGAAGATGAGTTGTAAGAAATGGAGAGAGAGGGAAGTGAAGTGAAGCAAGTGAGAGAAGTGAAACAGAGTGAGTGAGGGAAGTGAAGCATAGTGAGTGAGGGAAGTAAAGTAGAGTAAGTAAGGAAATGAAAGTGGAGTGAGTGAGGAAATAAAAGTGAAGTGAGTGAGGGAATGAAAGCAGAGCAAGTAAGAAAATGAAACAAGAGTGAGTGAGGGAATGAAAGCAGAGCAAGTGAGGGAATGAAAGGGAGTGAGTGAGGGAATGAAGATGAGCAAGTGAGGTAATGAAGTAGAGTGAGCAAAAGCCTCTCTCAAAAA
>RBNI01007607.1:0-10139 GCA_003990745.1 Jimgerdemannia flammicorona | reverse complement strand
AACCTAGACTATATAGGCCAAAACCCTCCCCCACCACCCATCAAGCACTGCCCCCCCATTAACCTAGGCTAGCTATTGTCCAGCAGCTCGACTATGCCAGGCGCAGCAGGGCCTATGGCGGCCCGCACCTCATTCTGCACACCATGCTCTCTCTACCACCAGGGGAACCCAACCATATGCCAACGACCGAAAGCGCATGCCTGAGAACCCAACGTATGTACAAGGCCACACCTGAGCCAAATAGAATAGCCCCTGCCACCCCAAAGAGAATGACAGGCAAAGAAAAAACCCTCATCAAAGTACAACATGGTGGGTAGGGCCTGGTTCTCCCAGATGAGGTGAGTAGAGGACTTACACGTGAGGCGGGAGGAAACCCCCAATACCCCACTACTCAAGCCTGCGGGCCTCGATCACGTTGCCGTGTCAGCTCCCGGTTCCAGTTGAGTGCAGCCAAGACGCCTGAAATGGGTAGCCTCGGGCCCCCCGACCCCCCCTGACGACTGGGGCCTCACCCCGCTACCCGCCAAAAGAAGCCGAGAGTGTCACCTACCACCTAACCATACCGCACCAATCAAAAGGCCCCACCGAAGCAGCACCCGCCCCAGCCCCGATGACCGCCCCCAGCCTGGCACCCTACTGGTCCACTATTATCGCCCTTCCTCCTATCTGTGACGGCCATCTCCCCTCCCATCCCGACTCCACCCAAAAAGCAGTCACCTACGCCAGCGCCGCGCTCACCGGGAAGCTCGCCAAAGCTCAGAGGGCCCCACCACAGGCACCGAATAACCTGCAAGTAACCTACACTGGCACTTGACGCCCAAGGTCGGCCGACACCCTACGTAGCCCGTGACATACCAGAGACGACACCTTGTTGACGACGGTAAAAGGAAGAAAGCACCGCACCAAAATGGGTACACCCCAGATGCAACCAGAGGCACCAGAAACCGCGAAAAAGTGAAGAAGACACCGATCGGACACCGATAAAGGGGCAACTCATCACCATTGCCCTCCTTCCACCATGCCCATGCAGGCACAGCAAACCAACCCGAGGTAGAGGGGGTAATAATAGGGGAAAGGGGACTCAGAAGGTTGCCTACCAAACCTTGTGACCGGTAAGGTAGTGGAGAAAGGAGCGATGCTCATTACCCCTCTATCAAAGATCAATATGGTGTGTCTCATCAACTACTCTCCACCAAAATTTCCTATAACATATCCTCTGACTTCTCTCCAAAGTCACTAGAGATAGAAGATCTCCAGTTATATCATGAGGGGAGAACCAGGTCTCCCACACTCTCTGTATGAGAGAAACCCATTCTCTGCCTCTTAACTTGCTCACTCACTTCATCCACCATACTCTCAAACAGTGAAGATACTTGAAAAAATCCACCAGATCTAGGCCTCTCTGGTCTACTGGTCAAATCAATACCTTCCAACCAATCTGACTCTATTGATCTACCTATATTCAGATCCTGGTCATCTTTAGTAATTGCTTGATCACTCATACTGAAAAGTCCAAGTAGTACCCTAGATACCACAGCTTAGACAGCTAGTATATATTCAACACTATCACCTTTCCTACCAGAGATATATAGCAACCACCCTACCTCAAGAGAGTACTTCTTTACTCCACCAACTACTGCTCTCACCACCTATATAGTAGCAAGGAGCCATATATTAAAAAGTAAATTTCTAGATAGCAAACAGCCTCTCTTATAGAGATAATTATTCCAATCATATCCCCACTAACTATCTCTCCTCTCAACACCAAGGTCTCATACTTATGCTAGTTGAGCTTAACATCTAAGTATCTCTTGTATTACTCTACTATATCTTTCAGTACTATAACATTCTCAGCTAACCCCAGTCCAATCACTATATCATTAGTGAAGGCCCCTATCTTCTAATTAACTCTCAAAATGTCCAACCTTCTCACCTTTTACCATATCCTATCCAAAAGAGGCTCCAGAGATAATATATATAGAATCAGTAACAGTGAATCCCTCTGTAGCACTTCTCTGCCCAGAGGGAATGAAACTCCCCTATATCTATTTACTATAATTGCTGCACAACTCTCTTTCAGCAGACTGATTAAAGCCCACTGAATCTCAGGGGAGACCTCAATATACTTTAGCACCCCTTTCAACCACACTTACTAGACTCTATCATAGGTCTTCTCTTGGTCTAAGAAAACTAGCTATCCATTTACCCCAGTAGTGCAAGCTCTCTCAATGACCCCATATACCCAGGCTGTTCTGTCTCTGATCAGATATCCCTCTATGAATCTTCTCTGCTCAGCTCTCAGAATCTGTTGAGCTATCCTCTGCAGCCTAGCCACCAGCACCTTCATGACTAGTTTGTGATCTATATCTAAAAGTATAATCAGTCTTCAGTTCTTCCACTCCTCTCTCCTCCTCTTATTCTTAAGCAGTAGAGTCACAAAACCCAAGCTCTGTCTCCCAATCCATACTCCTGAGCCAATTACTTCATCATACATTATCATCATTTCTTTCAAAATCAACTCAACTTCTGTTATCTTCTTCCAAAAATCCCACTGTAAGTCATCCTCTCCTAGTGCTGTCCCAGAGCTCATCATTATCAGAATCTGCTGAATCTCATCTCCTTAGATAGCAGCACCAAGATCACCTAAACCTGCTGCTGGATCAGAGTACTATTTCTCCAAATATCTGTCAATATCTAGTACCCCTACTCCTCCATCCTTCTCACTCTACAAATGTCTTCACTATCTGCTCAACTGGTCCAGAATCTCCAGTATCCCAACAACCAACTCCCCAGTCTCATTCAAAACCCCCTCTCACTGCTACTGCACTCTCCTCATCTGTAGAAGCTATAGCAAAAACTTGATAGGTCTTTTCCCTTCCTCCAATCTCTACTACCATAGTTAGACTGCCATGCTCTCAATCTGTAGGTCCTCCTCTCACCTCAGTATACTCTTCAGCAGTCTAATCTACTGTAGTCACCAATTCCCTTTCTCACTATCATTTAATAGATCTGCCCAGGTTGCCAATAATCTCACAATCTCTGAGAGACTCACCTCACTTGTTTCTTCCTCTAAGTACTCTGTATCCTTCCTGCCTCCCCTTAGTACCATTGTACCTCAGATTTCAATCTTATCTAGTGATCTCCAATCCCCAGCCTCACTGCTCTTTAATTAAGAATCCTGGAACTAACATCTACCACTCATATCTCCTATAGAGAGACCTCCTCTAGCAAAGAGATATTCAGTCATCAATGTCCAGACTCCTCCCCACTTTTCCCAAAATACCCCCCTCTTAGAAGACTTCAGTGATCTGACTATAGACACCAAATAGTTTCCAAAGTCCTCTAGATATCAACTTCCCAACAATTAGCAGTCAACATCTAGTCAATCCTTGAGTCCAGCCCCATCACCTAATGGGTAAAGATCCTGCAATCCTCCCATCCAAGCCTCCCAGGTATCCACTAAAGAGCTCAAATATTTGACTTCCTTCCAGGCTTCTATACCACTACTTCTACCTATCATTTCTCTACTCCCATTAGTTCTATTAATCTTCTTATCACATATCATATTAAAGTCCTCTCCTAGACAGTCAATTCTCATCTCTACTAATGCTCTAGACTCTCATAGCCCTCAAATCCATTCCACACTCTCTCCTCTTTCTGCCAGGCAATAACATAACCCAATCATTAGGAGTCTCCAGCCTGGCCTCTTTCAAACTCTCTACACTACTCTGCTCTCTCAATGTCTAATATCTCTAATATCCCCCTTACCCTTTCTAACCAGAATGCCCACATGCTCTTGCCAAATAGCTACACTACTCCATTCCTTCATCTAGTCTAGAATATCTAAGTCTCCATCATATCCAATATTCTACAGTAGAAATAAATTAGCTTCTGTCTCTTTTAGCTATCCAAAGATATTTTGCTGCCTCACTACTACTCCTTATAGCCCACTGACATTCAAAGATAAGATTCTAGTTATACTATTCATATTGAAAAATATTATTTAAAGATCAGCTGCCCACTCTACAATTCTATGCTTATTATATCACCAGTAATATTTAGGTATCTCTCTGCCTCCAGTTTATCCATATCTCTCTGTTGAGTCTCTAATACCTCTAAGATCTCCTGACAATCTATATTATCCACAGTCTCCATCTCTATATAGTATTCCTCACACACTATCTGCCACTTTGCCAGCTCTTTTCTTGGGCCACATATATAAGCAGTTCTGTTATTTGCAATTACCTGAAGTGCTATCTCTCTGTCATCATCTATCTAATATATCTTGGTCTTCAGCAATATTGCCATTATCTCATCCCAGAGTTTTTATGGCACCTCCTTACTATGTAAGATATTACCCCAGTATCTCTCACTTAGTACCCAGAAGTTCTCTCTTCTCAGCTCCTCTGCCACTACATTCTCAAGTATTTTCTACAGTCATTTTGCCTTGATCTTGGCCTCTACCACTCTCTAGACCACTCTCTTTCTCCCTTCTACCTACCTACCCTCTATATTCCTCCTCACTGACTCATCCCAATCCTTCTCCAGTATATCTTATAATTTGTTATCATCTCCAGCCCCTTCTGGCACCTTATACTGAGGGTCCCCCCCCTCTGCCATCTCTATATCCTCTACAATGACACTCAGTCCTGTACCTTCCCCCCTATCTGAGATCCCCTCTAGTACTGCTTCCTTCTCTTCTGCCCAGATACTTGTCCTTGATCCAGCTCCTTTAGTAGTAGTCTCTTCAGCTGTCTCTCCTCCCAACTTAGCCAGCAGATTCTTCTTAATATACCTCCCTATACCCTCTCCCAGGCTGTCTGATCCAGCCTCACCTTCTTACCATTTATGATCTCCACAACTGTCTTGGCCTTAAACTCCTTCCAGATCAATCTTCTTCTTTCCATAGCTCTAGCCAGATCCTCTAATACCTTCAGCAAGTCCTCTTCTTCCTCTAGCATCTCTTTTACTCTCAAGATCTTATACTCTACAGATCTCTATTTGAGAACCATCAGTTAGTTCCTTATCTTCCCTGTATTCTCTTTATTCACTAGCTATACCCTGATATTCACATCTTTTGTTCTGAATTCTATACCTTCTCAGACCCAAAACCCAATATCTATAATATCTCCATACTCTTTGACAATCTCTACAATTAACCTCTTGACCATTTTCTTTAACACCATAAGAACATCTAGTACTGTTAGCTATATTACTCAGAAATCTCAGTATAAGCACTGGACCATAGAGATTGCCACCCTCCCTACTATTACTCCTTTTTCCATTATATCCAACAGTACCTCCTCCTTCTTAAAGCCTACCTCTACTCCTTCCAGACTCTTCAAAAACTTCACCAATACTGCTCCCTTTACCTCCTGGGCCAGAAGCTCTAGAATTATTTTTATCATTACTACTAAGTCTTGGAAATATAGTATAATAGTGAATTCTGATCTCAACTTCTTAAGTAACAATACTGCCACTAGGCCTATTATACTATCTGCCAGATCTCTAGACCTTATGCCCACCCCTTATTCAGATCTACCATTAGCCATCATATCTAGATTTTTTTCCAGATTAGCAGTCTCCTTACCATCAGCAGTCCTGCTCTTCCCAGCCACTATTCTTCCAGCTCTACTGCTCTCACCACCCTAAGCTACTCCACCAGGCCCTACAGCTCTTGCTATCTCCTTATCCTTCCTCAGCTAGCCCTCCAGTCTAGTCACTGGCTGACTCTCTTTCACCTTATCAGCAAAGCTCATTCTTCCCAACCCTTGCCTCTCAGTACTACCTCCTCCCCTTTCATGCCCTTCAGCCAGTAAGTCCTGTATACTTTCTCTCAAGCTATAACTTCTCCCCACATGCTGTCAGTCAAATATACTAGGACCACTCTACCCAGTACATACCTTGGAATACTTATTAGTTATCATATTACTAGTACTTTTTCTCTAAAAAATGATATCTTAATAGTTACCAGAAGTTTATATAACTTAAATATTACTAGAGAAAGGTGATATTATAAATTTTACATCTCTGTAATAACTCTGCTTAATCTATCTCTTATCCTTGGATAATTAGGATATTGTAGAGAAATTACTTAGAGACTTAGTATATAAGTATATATATCAAGATATCTTTAGTATGAGAAAGTACTCACTTAAAAGTAATTATAGTAACAATGTCCTTTCTTGTAAAGAACTTACTCTTTGCTATATACAGACTGAATTTGCCTTAGAATTCAGATTCAATAAGAGATTTTTCTTAAGTCTTTAGAATTTATATACTGATCTTAGTTTTGATAGAAGTTAGTTAGACTTCTGGAGTTTAGTTAGAAATACTAGAGTTACTTAGGTATTATTACTAAGACTTAGAAAAATGTATATATATAGAGGAAAACTTGATTCTTATATTAAGAACTAAACTAAAACTACTTTATTTTGAATAAAATATTGGGGATATTTATACAAGTTAGTTCATGATTTCTGATTAAGTATATGTAAGTAACTAATTTGATAACTATGGATGATCTTTATGACTAGGATCTTTATGATCAGGACCTTTGTGATCAGAACCTTCATACTATAGATTATTAGATAATAATTAATTGCTATAGTGATTGCTATAGTACTAGTTGCTGGGAATAAGCTAAATATCATTTATCTATATTATTTATTATTATACTGCTTGATCATGATATTATTGCCAAATTATGTGATTACTTATTATATCTTATTTATTCATTTTATTACATTTTTCTCTTCTTAAAAATCAATATCTATATTGATTCAGAAATTGAGGACTAAGGAAGGGATTGTAGTATCCTTTTTCTCATTATTGTTATTATCTTCCCACTTAGTTATTAGAGAAGTAGTTGCTGACTCAGTATCAAATATAGAGAAATCAATGAGGTCTATAAATAGTTCTTGAGCATCTATAGATAGTAGTATAGAGGTCTTCTATCTAATATAGTTGGGGCTATCCAGATAGAGAAATTGCTAATTATGTCTGAGAATATCTATTTGAGTAGGGAGTTCTTCAAAGAGATCAGAAAGACCTTAGAGCCATTGATCTGAATTATCATTCAAAAGGGGGCTTCAGTAGAGTTTGTAGTTAGTAAACTTGAGAATAATCCAGGAGTAGACTTCTTCAGTGATCTTGATCTTTAGTATATTGATCTCAGAGAAGAAGAGGCTCTGAAAGTCCTTTAGTTATACATATATAGTTGAGATTGGAAATTGTGAAAAGTACATACTGCATAATTTGGTAAACCTTCTTGGTCAGTCTTTACTTATATGTAGCTATTTAAGTAGGCCTAGTCTGTAACTTGGTCAGTAGTTAGGTCTTTTATCTGTTAAAGTAGTTGGTATCCAATTTTCTATTTATGTCAGATTTCTAGACAGCTGGTAGCAAGATAGACCCTGTTTATAACTTTATAGTAATTGAGAATATAGTATCTCAGATCCTAGCTAGTGAGATTAAAGGTCTCAGAGCAGTAGTTTCTTTCTTAGATAATAATCTAAATATATTTAAAAAGGTAATCAATCTGGTTTGGAAGAGACTGGCTATAGCAGACAGTTTGGCAGTAGATAGTAGATATTCTTATATTCTTTTTTCTTTTGAGAGGAGAAAAGAAGATAAGGGTTGCAGTATATTCTTGCTCTGAGTATTTATATTTGTTTACTAGTTTTGTATAACTTCATTTTGATCACATTTATAGAGAAATACATAATCTGTTGCTGTAAGTGGGGTATGTGCTAGTTATATAAGAAAATATAGAGTATCACTAGCTAGAAATTTCTATCTTCAACTTTAGATAGAGAGTTGGTTACTCTGTTAAGGCATTGTCCTCCAAACTGCAGACTAGAGATTCAAACCTGATCAGATGACTTTCTGTGGCTACTGATAAGTACTACATATATATATTATATCAGTATAGTTATTATATGTTGTACTGGTTTTATACAGTCTTTCTGGTTTAACTATACATATATAGGAGATCTAGAGAAGTTCTTTAACAGAATAATCTTTTTGTTAATTAATTATAGTATTTCTTTTTTCTCAGTATTCAATATTGTATATCTCAGATAAATATATATTATCTTTATGTCTGCCATATACTCTAAGTTTAGAGCTGCAGTTTCTTTCTCTGTCTGTAAGATAAGTATTTCCATATAGTCTCAAAAAACTTCATATATATTTTTTAGTACTTCTTCCTTTTTCCAGATAGCATTATGGATAGAGTAACTCTTCTACTTGATAAGAAAAAACTACTTAACTGTTTTAGCATATTTGTGGACTTTATAGTTATATACTTTCTTAATTTTGAATATCTTATAATTATTAATCCTAATTAGAAGTATTAGTGAAACTATATACTTAGTGTAAGAGGATTACTTTGTTAGAGTATCATTACATAGTTCTGGAAGAGTTTTCTGGAAGTTCTGGATATTCTGGAAGACTATTTTCTTTAAGGTCAAGATTAATTTCATATAGAGTATATACTCTATACTTATTGATTTTAAGATTAGGTTAATATCTCAACCAAAGTCCTTTTTTGGACTAGTTCTAGATATTTAGGAGTTTTTGTATTTCAGAAAGTTCAAGAAACTAAGAACAGCTTAGTTGAATTGGCATATCACTATAGACAATACCAAATTAAGAAATTTCATAACTTGGTTAAAAGTAGGATCTAATAGAGTACAGATTTACTTAAGAGTAGTTTGTAAGTTATTAAATAGGTTTATTTGCTATTTATGATATTGCTATACTAAGAGTAGTTATATAAAGGGATATTGTGGGGAAGTGTTCAGGAGTTCTGGACTATTCTTATCTGTTTGAATCTATTCTAGTCTATAGTTCTGAGGTCTGAGAGAGTGGGTATTTATACTAATAGGAGACTATCTGGACTATGCTAAATATAAATATAACACTTAGAGTCAGAATGTATATGGCTTCTTTCTTCACTACCTTACTGGTCACAAGGTTTGGTAGGCAACCTTCCAAGTCCCCTTTCCCCTATTATTACCCTCTCTATCTCAAGTTAGTTTGCTGTACCTATATAGGCATGGTGGGAGGAGAGTAATGGTGATGAGTTGCTCCTTTATTGGTATTGGATCAGTGTCTTCTCTACTTTTTCATAGTTTCTGGTATCTTTGGCTGCATCTGGAGTGTATCTGTTTTGGTGCAGTGCCTTCTTCTTTTTGCCATCGCCAATAAGGTACTGTCTTGATGTGTCTTGAGCTACATAGGGAGTCAGCCGACCTTGGGTGTCAAGTGCTCAGTATAGATTACCTGCAGGTCCTCGGTACCTGTGGTGGGGCCCTCTGGCTTTGGTGAGCTTCCTGGCAAGTGCAGTTCTGGCATAGGTGACTGTTTTTCAGATGTTGTCAGGATGAGAAGAGAGATGGCCATCACAGATAGGAGGAAGGGCGATTATGGTGAACCAGTGGGGTGCCAGGCTAGGGGCAGTCATTGGGGCTAGGGCAGACAATATTTCAGTGGGGCCTTTTGATTGGCTGATAGGGGGTGGAGTGGTGTAGGGGCCGGTATCCTGGCTGTACCCAACTGGAACTGGGAGCTGATGCGGCAATGCAACCGAGACCCACAGGCTTGGGGAGTAGGACCTTCCTCATTTGGCAGTACCCAACTGGAACCGGGAGCTGACACAGTAACATAATTGAGGCCTGCAGGCTTGGAGAGTAGGAGTGGGGTCTTTTCTGGCCCTAGCTCATGTGTAAGTCCTTTGTAGAAAGTTCTGTATATAAGTCCTTTACTCATCCGCTTTGAATCTACTTTGCTCTCTGTTGGTTGGTTGGGGGGTTTTTTCTTTACCTCAGGCTTTCTTTTGGGGTTTGGGGGCTATTCTTTATTCAGTCCCAGCACTGCTAGATCTGATATATAGGTGTGCTCTTGTATATAAATGATGATCCAGTCCTGGTGAGCAGACAAGTCTGATCTATATTGTGGGGATCAATGTAGCCAGTGTTTAACAGGTATAGCTGGAGTGATAGGACTGCTGGACAATTTAGTAGTCTAGGTTAATGGGGGAATATTGTTTGGTGGGTGGTAGGGGAGGGTTTTGGCCTATATAGTCTAGGTTTCCTTCCAATAAAAATCCGTGAGACTTGAGTCTATTAAAAAAA